>LPNX010318499.1:1605-49579 GCA_001517045.1 Pseudotsuga menziesii | reverse complement strand
ATTTATGTGGGCCCATGCCCGTTCCATCAGCAAATGGTAACAAATATATCATGACTTTCATTGATGACTTTACGAGGATGTCTTGGGTTTATTTATTAAAACCAAAATCTCAAGCTTTTGATACATTCAGAAATTTTCACTTATGGATTAAAAATGAAGCTCAACTTACTATTGGAACCCTTCGAACTGATAACGGTGGTGAATATACATCTCAAGAGTTTGAAAAATATTTGCAGGAGAATGGTATTAAACATCAAACAACTGTTCCTTATAATCCACAGCAAAATGGTGTGGCAGAACGTATGAACATGACACTCCTGAATATGGTAAGATCAATGATGTTTTTAAAAAATGTCAAGTTAATGTTTTGGGGAGAGGCAGTTCTTTGTGCTGTCTACATTAAGAATATATGTCCTTCTGCTGCACTACAAAACAAAACACCTTATGAAATGTGGCATGATCATCTTCTAGTTGTCAAGCATTTTAGAATTTTCGGTTCCACATGTTATGCTTTGATTCCTGAGCAACAAAGACATAAATTGGGAGCAAGAAGTCGGAAGTGTATTTTTTTGGGATATTCTAATACTTCTAAAGCTTATAGGTTGTATGATGAAGATAACAGGAAGTTTATTGTTTCTAGAGATGTTATATTTCTTGAGTTTGAGAAAGATGCACTCACTATTGATAAACAACTTGCTCACCTTGATAGATTTCATTCTAAAAAAATCTATCATGAAATGGATAATGAACTTCCAAATCTTGAAGGGGGGATTCCTGTTTTAAGTCAAGGTCAAGTTTTGGAATTTCCTTCTAATGCACAAGTTGATGATTCTGATGCACAAGTTGATGAAACAGAAGATGAGACATTTGATGATATTGTTAATGGAATGGATAAACTAAGTATCACGGATAATGCAGAACCTGCTCTTAAAGAAGAAACAGAGCAAACACCACAACAAGAAGAAGTTCGTAGATCAATACGGACTAAGACATTTCCTAAAAGGTATGATGATTTTGTAACATTAGATTGTGAATTAAACTTTCATGCATTTGATGAACCTGCATCTTTTCAAGAAGCAGTAAATAGTGATGTATGGAAAAGTGCCATGCAAAGAGAGTATGATGCTCTCATAAAAAATGGAACTTGGAGGTTGGTGAACCCTCCAATTGGAACCAAAGCGATTGGATGCAAGTGGATATATAAAAATAAGTATAAAGCAGATGTTTCACTTGACAAACACAAAGCAATACTTGTAGCAAAAGGGTATGCACAGAAAGAAGGTGTTGATTACACATAAACATTTGCTCCTATAGCTAAATGGGGCACCATTCGAACTTTGTTTTCATTAGCAGCACAAAAAGGATGGAAGATACATCACATGGATGTTAAAACCGTATTTTTGAATGGAGACTTAAAAGAAGATGTGTATATGGATCAGCCTGAAGGCTTTGCTATCAAAGGCCAAGAACAGAAGGTATGCAAATTAGTCAAATCTTTATATGGTTTAAAGCAAGCACCCTGAGCTTGGTATGAAAAGTTAATTGAGCATCTTCTCAAATTGAATTATAAGCACTTCAATCTAGATGATGCAACTTTATTTGTCAAGAAAGTTGGAAGATCGGTTGTATATCTAGTTGTCTATGTGGATGATTTGCTTATCACTGGAAATAATGGCAATTATATAGTATCTATCAAAAGAGAGTTGAAAAAGGATTTTGATATGATAGATTTGGGATTATTACATTATTATTTAGGAATTGAAGTAGATAAAAAACCAAAGCACATTTTCATTTCCCAGAAAAAATATGTTGGAGAGTTATTAAACAAATTTGGTATGCAGGATTGCAATCCTGTTTCAACACCAATGGAGCAGAATCTAAAGCTTACTTCAAATGAAGGTAGCACATTTGAAGATCCAACAAAGTACAGGCAGCTTGTTGGAAGTTTAATTTATCTTACCACTACTCGTCCTGACATAACTTTTGCTGTAGGAATACTTTCCAGGTTTATGCATCATCCCTGTGAAGGTCATTGGAATGCAGCAAAGCGAGTGCTCAAATATTTAAAAGGCACTCAATCTTATGGCATCAAATATTCTAAAGTTTCAGACTTTCATCTCACTGGTTATTCAGATTCTGATTTTGATGGAGATAAAGAGCATGGGGTCTCTACTTAAGGTTATTTGATGAACATTGGATCAGCATCTATCACATGAAGATCACGAAAGCAATCTGTTCCTGTTGATTCTACAACTGAAGCCGAATATGTTGCAGCAGCTCAAGCCACAAAAGAAATCATTTGGCTTTGTAAAATACTTGAAGACTTGCAGGAGAAACAAATGACTTCAACGCCTCTCTTTGTTGACAACACTTCTGCAATTCAATTGGCCAAGAATCAAAAATTCCATGATCGAACCAAACATATCAACACCAAATATCACTTGATTCGACATCATGTTGAGGCCAAAACCATTCATCTGACACATTGTCCTACTTCAGAGCAAATTGCAGATATCTTTACTAAAGCAATGGGCCGTGAAAAGTTTGAAAAATTTAGAATGCAGCTTGGCATGTGAGATGTCCCTTCGGATTAAGGGGAGAATGTTGAATAATCCTTCGGGATTACATTGTAAATAATATTTCAGTTATTAGTTAGTAAAATCTAGTTAATAATCTCATTATCTAACTGTAGATAACGGTTTTGATCTCCTTTATATGTAACACTCATTCACGTAATAAGATATTGATTTGTTGAGGTTCTTCACGGTCTGTGTCAGGACATTGGGGTTTCTCCTTTCCTGCATACCTTGCCTTTCATTCACATCCCATGGTTTTGGATTTTTCTTGACATTGTTGCGATTTTTTTTTCCATTCACGATGGATGGTGTAGGATTTTTATGCACATCCATACGGTTTACAGTATCAACTAGTTCAGTCTTTTTTCCCTGTGCTATGGTTGGATGCTTAGTCTGTATACATTTTTCTGGAAAATCTTCATGTTTTTTGGTTGCTTCTTTCAGATCTCGAGAAAACGAACTTTTCTCATCTATAAGTGAATTAATCTCTCCTCGCAATGAGTTAATTGTCTTTGCCTGTTCCTCTTTTTCCTTAAACAATTCAAAGTGTTTCTTTTCTATCACTTTATATTTCTTGACCGACTCTGTATGAGGTGATTCAAATTCTGTCTTAAGTCGTCCCTTTCTTGCACTACGTTGGCATTTGTTTTCCACAACCCTACAATTGTTTTACTCAACTCTTCCACCTGGTTGCTAAGTTTGACATTTTCAACTATCCCTTCTTGAAGACTTTTATCCCTTATTTCAAGCAAACAACTGGTACTACGAACCTCTTTTTGTAATATTTCATTCTGTTGTTTCAAAGAATTGTTTTCTAGCTTGGACTGCTGAATCACATGAGAGTGTTGCTTGACATTTTCATCAACCTGTTGTTGAAGGCTATTAATTTCTTTTTCCATCATCTCATTTTGTTTAGGTAAATCCTCCAACCTCTCTGCTATGCCTACAGACACTGCTTCCGACTCTTGCTTTTCATCTTCCATCCTAACCAATTTTTCACTGTACTCATCCAGATGGGCCTTCAAAGCCTCTGCTTCACTAATTAGTTCTCTATTTGTCTGGCTTAGTGACCCTTTCTCGCTGATCCTCAACTCTAGGTTTTTCTGTAGCTCTGCAAGCCTGCTCAACAGGTTATCCTTTTCGGCATTGAAACCTTCCTCTGCCATTTCGCTACTTCTAGTGATTTTAGCAGTCTCCTTTTTGGATGCTGCAATCTGTGATAAAGAACATCCTATAGCTGCAACAACCGAATATAGGAACAAAATCCTTTAGCGGCAAGGGCCGGAAACAACCGAATAAAGGAACAAGATTACGCCGACGAACGCTGGTAAGGAGCTTCACTTCAGCGAAAAAAAACAATCCCTCTGGCTACCAAGTTGTAGGTAAGAACAACATAAGCCACTCAAATTCAAATTCAAATGAATGGAATGGGCGGACATTAATATTCAGGATGAAATTCAAATTCAAATTTTTGCGATGAAGTTTTACTCTCTGTGTTGTCCTCGATCAACAGTAAATACTGTGTCTGGAAGATTGGACGCGCCCGTGGATACCATGAATGTCCAAACCTCATGTGATGGATGGGTATGGATGGATGTTTTTGGGTTAGGGCACCTGACAGGCTCGCGTTAAATGGAAGGCTCGCCCTTTACTCATGCATATTCTCGGCTGACTACAACCAATCTTTGCAGGTTGGATTTGACTAGGACATACACATGTCAGGTGGGGGGGCAGAAGACAACTTCGATAGTGACAACCGGTGGTGGGAGGAAATGGTTTTGTAAAAGGAAGAAAACGGGGCGTTTTGGTTAGCCCATATCCCACTCCGCTGTGGGGTGCTTATTGCTACATTGCTACTAGACTATGCGGTTGCTTCTCTAGGTACAAAGATCCATGTCCAATTCAGTTTTTTACTTTATGTTTTAGATGGCACCTAACTTCTCTAGATTTTAAGATTTCTGAAGTGATTACACATCCTACTGGACAGTATAGTGGATCTCTCTACTCTATATGCAATAATCCATATCCAGTTCATTTTTTCCCTTCTCAAAAGTCTACATGTGCAACCATTTTCTAAATCTTCTGTGCCTATTACAGCTGGGCTTAACTGGGTTTGTGTACAGACAAAAACTACATACGGTGCAGTTGGGATCTATCATTAAATTTTTTTGGGGGTATATATACAAAATTTGGGTGTTCTTGATGATTATGGAGTTCAACCTTGCAAAGTTTGATAGCAGTGTTCTAATTCTTGAAGTGACGTAGAGTAGTCTGTTCTAATTATACTGTATTGCCTGTTCACAGTAGTCTGTTCTATTTATACTGTATTGCTTGTTCACAGTTGTGGTATGCATTAGCCAAGACACTATCAGAAAAGGGTGCATGGGCACTGGCCATGGACAGAGGGTTGAATATGGTGACAATCAATGCATCTCTGATTGTAGGACCTGCTTTCAGACACAGAAGCTCAGCATCTACCATTGCATATCTTAACGGTGAGGGTGAGAGATCTGCATACCAAATTCATATGAATTAGATCTGCTCTTTAACATATAACATATAAATATGGTATTCCAATCACTTGGAAAGGATTTAATATCTGGAGGTGCAGTATATTTGCTAGTTTATTTACAGCTGCTATTACTTGTGATAAGAGGGGCTGCACAAATGTTTGAGAATGGAACCTTAGCGAGTGTAGACATAAGGTTTCCAACCGATGCACACATCTATGCTTATGAAGATCCATCTGCCTACGGGAGATATATCTGTTTCAATCAAATAGTTAGTAATGCAGAAGATGTTGTCAATCTAGCACAACAGAGCTAGCGACACCTGATACCGTTTCCTGATAGATACAAAGCAACTATTTTTTCTCCTTCTTAGGTTATTACAATCACCGTAGATTCTATACATCTTCAAGATTTGAACTTGGGTTTTCTTCTTAATGACATTTTTATTGCTTCATAATGAAACTAAACTTTGAATTCTTTTCATATTTTGTTAACAGATTTGAAGACTCAACGGTCTACCAACAGCGTCTGAGTAATAAGAAGCTGACTGGATTGATGGCGGGATATGGAAATCATGGAACCCTAAGTAGCGAGCTGTAAGGGAAAGGGGGCTTTGTCCTATGTTTACAGCTTTACTACACCCATGAATGAGGGGCAGTAGAGGATAATTGGGGGATTTTACATGTTCAAAATATATAAGCCTTTGTACATTATGTAATGTAGTTTCCACTTTAATGTTGGCTGGATAGTTGATAATAAGTCAATTTTCTTGCACTATTAGCATTAAACTTTTAGCCTTTGTCCAATAGTTGTCAACGGCTCTATGTCGATTTCTATCACCATCATCGTTAAAGTTATAGCCTGTGCCATTAAGGCTCACTACCGACTGTATTCCTTTGTTAATTTCTGAAATAAAAATCAATTCCCTGATTTCTTGCAGGGAAAATGCAAGCAATGCGTTCTTGATTGGATGTTCGATGTGTGAAAAAAAAATGGGATACCACTATGAATTACACTTTCTTTGCATTGTTATGAATGCAATGGAATCTGAATGTTTATTTGTAAGTAAAAATGCTTCCCAGATGTATATTAGCTATATCCATTATAAACAGTGTAAATTATAGTTTCCAGGTAATAGTTTATGTATTATAGGTTTTTTAGGTAGTAGTTTATGTATTATAGTTTTTGGTAGCCATGAAAATTTAGCAATCTTTTTAAAAGCATATGTAACAATTTGCAAGTTATATATACCAATAACTCATAGGTTAGCATGAAAATTTAGCAACTTCTTAAGAGCATATGTAACAATTTGCAAGTTATATATACCAATAACTCATAGGTTAGATTGATTGGAGACTTCACATCAAGGAGTTTCCTACCTTTTAGCTTCACTATGACCGGTCAATATGTGCAGCCCTATCTTAGGAATTGAACCTGCTACCAGACAACACATGTTCTTATCCATTGGACCCACTCAAATTGAACCAGTAATCTGATGTCATCTTAATTATATATCTGACTAAGGATTTAAAAACTCCATAAGAGTTCTTTCTCTTGTATTTGGAGAAAATGATTGTTGTGAGTTTTAAATTCCTCTTTCTCTTTATATTTGTTCCACAATGATGTTTGCCATTGATTAGAATTCCAACTATAATTCATTACCATTGATTTGAACTCCAATTCTAATTCATCTTAAGACCGAAGTTAACCTTTTCAAAAATCTCCACAATAATGTTTGCCATTGATTCTAATTCCAACTATAATTCATTACCATTGATTTAAACTCCAATTATAATTCATCTTAAGACAGAAGTTAACCTTTTCAAAAATCTATTAAACTTTCGAGACACTCAAATCTCACACTACTTAATTCAAAAATGGATACCACAAATCCCAAAATAAGAATGGATACCACAAACGCCAAAACACACAATGCCAAACATTGGGCTAAATTCCACAATGCTTCACCTTGCTTTTGATAAAATAAAGCTAAGAGTTTGCCACATCTGCCAAAGCATTGGCTACAAATTAAGGTTATTTCATTTTGACAAAATAAAGCAATGTAACTACAACTTTATGTGGACTTTCTCACCCGTTTAATCTGCATCTTCACATACACTTTTTTTTGTTTTGTTTTTGACAATGAAAGATGCATTTTTTTACAATGAATTTTGTTAATATTATGTATTTTTGTTCTTGACATTGGATCATTGATAACCATTATTTTGTAGACAAATTATTTTCCGACATTTTTAACTACTATTGCAAGATTATTTCACTTTGACAAATCAAAGTAGTGCAGCTAAAACTTTCATTTTGACAAATTAAAGTAATGCAACCAAAAATTAATGTAGACTTTCTCACCCATTTATTTTTTATCACAAATGTTTTTGAACTATGAATCATCCTAATATTGAAGATGCATTTTTTTTTAACAATGAATCAAGTTGATATTGGGCTCTTTTTTGTTTTGTTTTTGGAAATAAATTGTTTACCACTATTTTTAACTACCATGGCAAGGTTAACTAGCTTTGACAAATTAAAGCAGTGCACCCAAAAATTCCAAAAATTATTGATATGGGCATTTTTGTGTTTGACATCAAATCATGTTGGAAGCGAGCATTTTAGTAAGCAATTTTTTTGGTTGTTAATTATGGTTTACTTAGCAGAGTTCTCTATTTTTTTTGGAAATGCAGGAAACTTTTTCTCTCCAAGTATAAAGGATGTTTTTTTTTATAACAACAATATTTCTTATTTATTTTGCTTGAGTTGAGGGATTTATATTTGGTCATTCTTGGAACATGTTTTTAAGAGGACTCCCAATTTTAGATGCTAAAGGTATCTTCATTCTGAAAATTGAATCCTGGTTCCTGAGACATGTTTATATGAAGATTCCCACTTTTAGATGCTAAGGACATCTTAACTTAAATGCTAAAGACATTCTCATCCTGAAAATCTAACCTAGGCTCCTGAAACATGTTTAGTGAGGACTCCTGGTTTTAGATGCTAGAGGCATCCTCACGCTGAAAGTGAAACCTTGAACCTAGGCTTTTGAGACAGGTTTATCTGAAAACACCTATTTTTTTTTTTAAAATTGGATGCTATTATTAAAAAAAAAATGATACATACTAAGTTACAGTATAGAGACGTTCATTACTTGGAAAATTTGGCGAAGTAGATTTTTCCCAAACGGCACGTTCCGCGGTTGTTGGGCCCTGTTACAATTTAATTGTAATATCCCAGTAATGGATTACCGATGGACACTTGTGATTGACACAAAACTTGATTGAAGATAGCGTATACGGTTTCTTTTCCAAAGGTACCCAGAGTTCCTGTCTGAGCGCGGTCCCATACATTCAAATAAAACACGATGTCAAAGAACAGACGAAAAGCCTAACGACCCACCCACGATCCAAAAGCATTTGCCTTGAAATCTGCCCCCTTTAAAATCCACTAACTTATCTATTCAAACAAAGATGGAATTTTCAAATACAAACCCATCATAAACTGTATTTAACGTTTGTTAAAACTTTCCTAACGGTCAAATTTGACAAGTTAATTTCTAAGTAGAGAATGATTTATCCAAATCAACCTACATGTACAAATAAAAGGGCAGTATGATAAGTTTTACCATATTAAGAAAACCCTAAATATTACCACCTTAAGAAAACCCTAAATAACATCATTACCGTCTCATTTACACTCTATCCATATGACTGTCTGATCTAGACTGTAGTGAACGATCTTTTTCTGAAACTGCTGTACAACTCAGCGTGATGAATTGAATGCTACCCCCATTGGACTGTAAATAAATAAGGAAATACATTGAGTCATTCATTCAGTGTGGGCTCCTGTTTTCTTACAACTGGGTACCATCTGCCATAGAACTTTTAAAGTGTTGGGATTCATTCAATGTGGGTTCCTGTTTTCTTACAACCGTGTACCATTTGTCATATAACTTTTAAGTGTTGAATCTCCTTCAAAATCAGATACCATCTGTCATATAACTATTTAATCTTTAAATTTTTGCCAAAGAGGTTAGCACCAGGGCTGGTACCAAACATCTGTCATTTAATCATTCCAAAGATGAAGAGCTGGTACGTAACATCTGTCATATAATTATTTAAAAGTTTGAATTTATAGCCAAACTCGATAAAAATAAGAGGAGAATTTAATGAATTTTGTTGACTATTCAACCATGAACTAGTAGTACCATCTGTCATATAAATATAACTATAGTGGATTGAATTTGTGACCAAACCAGGTAAGAGCCGAGAATATTAATTAAATTTGTGGACTAATTCATCACATTTGTGCTTGTGCTTGGTAGCATGTTGTATAGTATTTAATGCAGGTGCAGGTTTGATGACCATTAGATCTCGAGCAGCTTAAGATCCAATTGTCATCAAGCCTGATGCAGTTGCATTAAATGCTATGCAGCATGCTAAATATTGTTTGTCTATGGATAGTATGATATTTGCGACGAATAAGCATCCACCAACAGCAATAAGAACACTGGACCCACGATTATTCACAGTACTAATAATAAATACATTGTTGCTGTGAGGAGCTTATTGCTTGTCTCATGATATCTCCACTATTGCCTTTATATATTATGCCAAGTTTTATATATCTATGTATATGTAAGGTATTTTTGGAAATATATATATATATATATATAAATAAAGTTTTTTTATTAAAATATAAAGATGACCTTGCATTTGTTCATTCTACTTTTTCAGGGAGAATTATTAAGATTAAACACCAGATTCGTGAAGTTTTAACTAGTTTATTGGATTGCCAGTGCATTTCGAACGTTTCCATGTTTGTATGAGATAATTTAAGAATAAGACTGGAAGTTATTATAACATATCTTTATTATAAATTCAACTATATAGACTAAATCCAATGGATGCCTCATTGGTAAAAACAGTGGGGTCTTTGATCCGGTTTCCATTTCTTAGATTTACCCATAATCCCTTGATTACACAGGGTTTCATCTATTATAATAGAAAATAAAACTAAATCTAATTAATATATATATATATGAATGAGGCTACTTTTAATTTTAAAGCATAAAAAAGCTTGATTACAAAGAGAAAGAGATCCAATTAAGATAAATGTATGATATTACGGGGCATTGCATTCAATTTTAAAGCATGAAAAGCTTCCTTGATTACAAAGGCTTTGGATCTTTTTAAAGCATCTATAATAGAAATTGAATATTAATCTTTATTTCGATGTGTAATAGACACCTAAATAAATATATTGATGGGAGCATAAATGATTCTTTATTTGCAAACATTTGCAAACAAAGCTGAATATTTATGATATAAAAAGTAAAATGAGTAATGTATTAGAATATAACTTCTAACATTGTATTTATAATTTATAATGTTAATAGAGTTGTGGTATTTTTACTTTGGAAGTCTTCTTCTATGTTTTTCCTTTTCTTTTATTAATGAATTCAAAGCTAAGTTGTTGCTTCTTGTTTACATGCCAAATGTGAGGCATCAACCATTTTAAAAAGATATTTTTTTTCCCTTGATAATAGATAAGCTTGTGAAACATTTTTCATAATTTTTGGAAAACAATGTTTTAGAATTTTTTTCCTTAGAATAATTTTATTTAAAACAATTTATATTAATGTGAAGATGATTCACTAATGACTCTTTAATAAATCAATAACAACTAAGTATGCTATATTAATACCTTTCAAATAAAGTAAAATGAAGGATATAATGAGGCTATTTAGTGAGTATGCAATATACCATATCTTAAGCTACTTGCAATTTTTTTTCCTAGATTACATCTACCATTTCACATGATTCAAGTATATACATGAATTTAAACATAAAAATAAATATTTAGCTATAAGTTACCCTTTACCTACACATCCTTTAGGAAATACCCATTGAGTTACAAATCCAAGTTTTCATGTACTTTTATAGGAAAAACATCAATTTATAATTCACCATACTCACTAATTCTATGTTTTTAATCGTGTTTTAATCAATGCACCAAAAAGACTAGAATATATATAAAGCTAATTGACAATTCTTTGCTTTTGTAAGTTGGACAACACTATAAATATTAGAAATAAAGAGAATTGCATTGTATAGAGTTTGTGTTGGTTGGTCTACCCCATGGGAAACCATACCTACTGCCAAAAAAGAGTTTTGTAGTCCATAATACTAGTGACATACCTCCACAGAAACATAGTAAAAAATTATGTCTATGGCTATCATAACTAGGGATTACATATCGAGCATTAATATATCTAAAAACAAAGGACCCAACAAAGCATATACCAAAATATTTATGCATTCTAACCTTCATTTAGGAATTAACACATTTCAATTGGGATTGAGACCGTATCTCAATTCTCATAAGAGACGGCCACTACCTCTTTCGAGCACTAACATATTCATAGCTCAACATGGTGAAATGATACCACAAGGTAGCCTTTGCCAAGATGTTCAACTTCACATTCAAAGTTTGATCTTACGTTTGAATTTCATCTAGTTAGGGAATAGTCTCATTGTGTTGATATGATTGTCTTGGGGAGGATGAGATTGACAGACCCCTACGACACCTCACATACCCCCCCCCCCCCCCCCCCCCTCCTCGTCACCCTCTGCTCACCCTTTTGGCTCTCTTGACCATCAAAGTAGATAAACGAACTGAAGAAACCTTTGTTTCTCTCTTTTTCAGTCATGTTAGGTTGAATATCAGACCATAAAAGAAGGCCTCAAACTTACTATATTTGCCACCATTAATCACCATATTTACGCTAACCTCTACGTTTGGCATTATTTTCCTTTTCATCATATCCCCTTTGCCACCCCGAGCCTTCATTGACATTCCTATACATTAAACCTATTATCATTTCCTACATGTAAAGCTCTCTCCCCTTGTTCACCACCTATCCACTCTTAATATGTGCCTAGAGTTGGCTACATAAGGTGAAGTATATGTTTGTATATGTACGGACTCTACCATTCCTTCCTATCGCTCCATCTAGTGGATTGGCAATTCCTTTAAAAAAATACAAACAATTTCTATTTTTCCATCACACCAACACCAACCACTCATACTATGAAACGAGAACTCTAGCCATAAAAACAATGGTTTTTGCATTAAAAACACCAAAACCACTTCCCAAATAGAAAATTGTTGATACCAGTACACACGTTTTTTTTTGGGTAAAAAATAGAGCCATGGCCTAAACATCCCATACTGTTGTTTACAAAAAAATTAAAATAAACCCCTAAAATGGAAAAATGTTTTTTTCTTCAAGAGATAAATTACAACTTTTTTGAAACTTGCATATTATTAAACAACAAAAATATTTCATAAATACTTTCACCACTCTAACCATATAAAATCAAAAAATTATGATGCAATTCATAATGAAATCATATATTAAACCACACAAGAACAAATTATTCATATAAATATTCAAAAACTCCTTTAGAGTTTCAATTACAAACATCATACTAATAAAAAACATCTAAAATGTTTAATGTGAAATTGTTCAAATTAATCCATGGATTCTGACACCCCATCAAAATCTACATTTTCTGCAGATGAAGGACTAGATGAAGATGTAGATGACCCATATTCTTCTATATTATCAATGAGTGTACCATCTGAGTCTACATATATTCCCATCATTTCAGATGCCATATTCCTTCTAGACCTATGACTTGGTTTAGCATACTCCCATCTTGCAACTTCTTCTTTTGGTAGCAACCTCTTGATAGTCTCTACAGTCTTTGAGCGAAGAGTGTATTTCTTTTTCAACTTGAAATCATAAACAAGTATATCAAATTCCTCTAATTTGAAGATGTTAATGTGGCGACTATTTATTTTTTGACCTTTCTTTTTCTCTTTCTGCAAACCTTTTTCTCAACCACATCTCTGCCTTGTACACACCATCAAATTGTTGTGTATATGTTGCATACCAATGTACTTCTACTGAAACTACTTCTTCATTTTTTTTATTGACCTTCATAACTTTTGCAATCCAAAATGGATAACCACATGCCGCATTAGAGGAAATTTGGGGTCTAAAATGGGCTTCATAAGGAAAATAATAAAAAAAGCCACATCACACTACAAATATGCCATGTCAAATTAAATCTAATGAAAATTTAATGAAAGTCAACATAAATCGTCTCATTAATGGTAGTTGACAACTATATTGAGTTAATGTAGAGTTAAGAGATATTGATTAAAAATATTAATGAAATATTTAGATTCTTGTGCACACATAATAATTGATAGGAAACTTTTGAATTTTATATTATTATTTTTTAAATGAATAGACCACTACTTTTTATATATTTAATAAATGTAAAAATCAAATATATTCATTTATAATGAAAAATATAATTATAATAGTATTAAAAAAATAAAAAAAAATCACTATTTTTTTAATATAAATTTTATATTAATTCATATAAAAAATATTACATCACATAATATAAAAAACAATAAACTATGTATATTCATATTATTTTTTATATTAATATAAAAAAAAATTGTGGTTTAATGGGTAGGTAGGTAGGTAAGAGAGAAAAAAAGTAAAATCAAATTTTATTATAATTTTAGTAACATTAAAAATAGTTTTTATTTTTTATTTTGTTAGTATTTAAATGTTTTATTTATTTTTGGATGTAATAATTAAATATATTTATTTTTTAAATATTATTTAATAATATTAAAAATACTAAATATCTTTTATTTAGTATTTCAAGATAAGTTAATTTAAAATTAAACATTATTTAGTTTTCTTTTTAAAAAATTGATTAATAAATGTTTTTAGTATTTCAAAATGCTTCCACTACAATTTTAATTAATGCGAAGGTTATGTTTTAGAGGAGTTGGAAGTAGTAATCAAATAAAATATTATATATTTATTAGTTAAAGTTTATTTATCTTATTTCGAGGTGATCTTTTTAAGAACTTAACCAAGGTGAGGTTGATATGGAGTTAGCTATTGTCAAATAAAAATATGACAGATAAACATTATGTGTCCAACTCAACCATAATGGTTGACCAACGATGCTGAAATTCTATTGGTTTAAAAATTCAACTCAATCCAGCTCATCCATGGCACAGCTTTTTATAAGGCCCATTTTAGACCCCAAATTTCCTCTAATCTCTTTCTTTTGGTAGCAACCTCTTGATAGTCTCTACAGTCTTTGAGTGAAGAGTGTATTTCTTTTTCAACTTGAAATCATAAACAAGTATATCAAATTCCTCTAATTTGAAGATGTTAATGCGACGACTATTTATTTTTTGACCCTTTCTTTTTCTCTTCTTGCAAACCTTTTTCTCAATCACATCTCTGCCTTGTACACACCATCAAATGGATGTGTATATGTTGCATACCAATGTACTTCTACTGATACTACTTCTTCATTTTTTTTATTGACCTTCATAACTTTTGCAATCCAGAATGGATAATCACATGCATCATCTATAGCCAAAACTACAATCATGCAACCCTCCTTGATAACTTGTATTGAGCCCCCATAAAGGTCTTCCATCTTGTTGGACCTAGGAAAAGCTAGGAAGAAAAATTCAGTTAGAATTCTTCTTGAAAAGATGAAGAGTTTGGTTGCACGACAGAGGAAGCTACGACAGAGAAAGAGATACGACAAAACAAGTTGTGGTAGAAGGAAAGCTGCGACAAAAGCAGTCACGAAGGAAGAATTCCGCGACAGAAGGGAAGATACGATGAGATCAGCCGTGATGGAAGGAACCATGATAGAAGATGTGCAATGGTTGAAAAGGCCAACTCGAGAGGTAGTGGGTAAGAATTCGGCTAGACTCACACGTGCTTTAGGGAATAAAGCATCTTTGTATTTTAGGCCAATAGTGCTTATTGACATTTGTAACAAAAATGTATTAGAATAGGAATGATAGCCTGTCGGCTAACAGAATGAAGTTGGATGATAACGATATGTAAGAGTCTATAAAAGGAAGAGCCCAAGGTGTGTGTAGGTTACTTCCTGGTCAGTTGGTTGGTTGTTGACTTCCTAGTTGGTCTGTGTCTGTTTGTAGAGTTAAAGAGTTGAAGAGTTGTAGGGTTGTAGTGAAGAGTGAGTCAATCTAGGTTGTGTGCGGATTGACACTAGGGTGAAGGAGAGAAAGCTTCTGAGACCTGAGACTAGAGAGAATGAGAAGAGAGAGAAGTCTATATAGATTGTAGAAGAAGACCTAGAACAGAGTCTACAAGCTGAGTGCAGAAATGAAAGGTGCCGTATATTTCTCGTTTCGGATGAAGAGCGCCTTTGTGGTTTTTACTGGATGGGTTACCACGTTAAATGTTGTCTATGTGTATATTTGATGACTGTGCTTATGTCAAAAGAATGCATGTTGTGAATGAATGTATGTATATTTGCTTATGAATGATTATTTATATGCATCTGTTGCACTATTGTTAGTTGGAACCACTAATACAGAACTATATTAATTGTTGTTATCTATGTCGATGGAAAAATATAGTTATATCTTGAATATATACAATAAAAGAGGTAATATAACCATCGTCTTCGGTTGAGCAATATAGTAAGGTTCCAATCTCCACACAACTATAGAAACATGGTTATGGAAGTTACCCATAAGAGATATATTGGGTGAGACTGCATCTGTGTCGCAGGTGTTGCCGACTGAGTCCCGCTCTGTTAGGCCAATATCTTGGGCTTTGTTGATGGAAAAATGAGGGACTAAACCTGGGTCACCGGGAGAAACACCAACAAATGGTTCTGTTGCCGAGACCGTGAATCATTTTGTGAGGGATATGTTTGGCACCCTACGAAGCCGTAAATTCAAGAGTGGGTGGATTTTAAAGCATTAGAGTTTGCATGAGAAGAAAGTGAAGGACCGCGGTTGAATCCGAAAAAAGTGGCTTGAGCAATACCTCTATACGGATACCCATGCAATTTTCTTTTTTGATTTTCCTATTTTTTTGTATGAATGGTTGTTGAAGTTAACAACCCAACGAAAAAATTCCCAAGGAGGAGGAGTCCTCAGCTGATTTAGTGGTTGAAGAGTATTAACAACCCTGTATGTATGACTATCAATTTTTGGGTAGAAAGTATTTTGGAGGGATACATTACTGAGTTTGTTGTTGACACAATAACATCACATAGTGAGGCAGAAAGAATTTTTTTTAAGGACCACGAGGAAAATACTTGACATATTTAAGCACTTGGATAAATATGTTTGTATGCGAAAAAGGAATCTTGAGAATAGATTCCAACGAGTAAAGGACTGCATATAAATACTTGGGGTATGTCACAGAAGAAGTGCGAGAAAAATGGAGCAAAGTAAGCTCAGATGTTCCCTGGTGATAGCAAAAATGCATTAGAAGGTGGACATTTAAGAAGTGGAAGGAGATTTCAGTCAAGAAAAAGAAGAAGAGTTGTGACAAGAAGAAGAAGTTGGGTATGACAAGAGGAGAAAACTACGAGTTGACGTCGCAGTTCGATGGAGGTTCTTGCGACAAAGAAGAGGAATATCATCCTACCCCCGAAAGGGAAGAACATGAAGAAGAAGAAGAAGCCCCAAATCCAGAATACGAATATGACATGCCTAGGACTCTACATACGTCTCTGGAGGTAAGGTCTAGAAACTCATATCCTAGTAGGTTTTTTAATACAAGTAATACTAATGGTGGGAATAGTAGACAAGGGAATCTTTCTGGCTGAATTTTTTATCCAACAATACTGAGGACCAATATAATGGCTGGGAATGATATTAAGCTGCTGATATTCAATGGAAATGGGTTAGAAGATCCATAGCAACATTGGTTTCTATGTGAATCTCTATGGACCATGCAACAGGTCCATGACAAAGCAATAAAGAAGGTGCAGATGATAACAACCTTGAGGGTTTGTGTGCTGGACTGGTATGTGATGTTTTCTATCGTTCCAACAGGAGTCACGCAGAAAATGCTTGACCAAATTCAAGCGGTACTAATAGATTAATTTAGAAAGCCCAAATCTGAATCTCAGTGTATTACAGAGATTAAAGGGATCAAGCAATTGTCTACGGTTTTTGCGTGGGACTTCGACCAGAGATTTAAGAAATTAATGGATAAAGTAAGCTTCTAGATGTTAGACATATGACACAAAGAGTGGTTCATTGCAGCATTGTTACCGCACATCCAGACTCCATTGATGCAACAAAATATTATGTCGTAAACTGAAGTGTTGGAACTAGCCATGAAGCTCGAATCCTCACATGTAGGAGAAACTAGTGCAGGAATGATGCAAATTCAGTCACAACTACCCAACCTTACACTACAACTCTAGGACATTAAAAAATGGAAGGAATTCTAATAAGAAATTTGGTGTACCATATGCAGATTGAAGGACACCATAAGGACAATTTTTCGACGTTCATGAACTATGTCGCAGCAGGCGCTCTGAACCCGATAAATACACAAGGGATTCCTTGGTGTAGAGTATGTCATACTAGAGGCCATTAGTCAGAAGAGTGTTTGTACCTACATAATATTGTAAGTGAACCGACTAGTTTATACTGTAAATTTTGTAGATCAGTAGGCCACAATGAGAAGGATTGTAGAGCATTCCAGCTACTGCATAAGAAAACGATTGACACTTATTTAATGAAAAATGAAGAGTATATGCAAGCTGAGCGGGCTCAAGCTCAATATTCTCAATCTCAGTATCCTCTTCCCTAGTATCCATAGATTCAATACCCACAACAACAATACCCCGAACAAAGTGGGGTGCAAATTTTCGAGGTCGAGGACAAGGAGGAGGATTTGGTTGTGGAAAAGGCCAAATCATGTGTTATAATTGTGGACAACCAGTACATTTTTCCAGGGATTGTGTGAACCCTACAAAGACATGTTCGTATTGTAAATCCTTTGATCATACTATCGAAAAGTGCCTGCAGTTGAGTGCAAAGAGGCAGGCTATAAATGTGGGAAATCCAAACCCTCTGCAGAATCCCAACCAGAATATACGGATGATTTCTACTGAGCCGAGGGAACCAAATATTGTTGTCGTGACAAGGGGAAGTGTTGTGGCTGGAGCATACCGAGATACATAGCATGACCAACTATAGGTGCGACCGACAACATAAAAAAATTGTTGTTCGACGTCCAAAGAGAAAATGAAGTATACTTGGACACACGACAAAAATTCGCTAACAGGAATCAACTATTGACGTCTGCTGCTACACTGCCACGAAGACCAATAATGGACATGCCTGAAAGGTTTGATCAGTTTTTCCGAAAGAAACCAATGGGAAATGTTAGTAAGCTTAATTTTTTTTTAAACTTTGCTTATCGCTAATACAAGATAAATATGTTGTCGCAAAATTGACATCTCTAATAGGAGAATCTCAAGAAGACGTCTGACTAGACAAAAGAGTAAATCATGTGGGAAAAATATTAAAGAATGGTCATGAGTTGAGAATGAATTCTTAGATAGGAGATTATGATATGGACTATACCAGCCTAGATCCAAATCCTAGGCTCTATCAAGCGTCGAGAGGGATCAAATCTCCTGAGCTGCAATTTAAATTAAAATTATATTTTCATAGTCCCATAATTTAAAACCCATATTCAATATAAAATAAAACCATTGGGTTTTTTAGGAGGGCCTTGCACATAGTTTTAAAACCATGGGTTGTTTAGGAGGCCTTGCACATGGTTTTAAAACCATGTCCAAGGCCTCCTTTAAACAACCCATGGTTTTATTGTATATGGTTTAGGAGGCCTTGCACATGGTTTTATTGTATATGGTTTAGGAAGCCTTGCACATGGTTTTAAAACCATGGGTTGTTTAGGAGGCCTTGCACATGGTTTTAAAACCATGTGCAAGACCAACATTTTTTGCGGATAATTAAATTTTTTATTTTTTATTATTTTGTTAGGTAGGAACATTACAACATATCCCACATATTGGGTTGTTTTTCTGGTCGACATTGGTTTTGGCGGATAATTAATTTTTTTATATATTTTGTTAGGACAAACCTTACAACATCTCCCCCATATTAGATTGTTTTTTTAACCGACATTTATTTTGGTGGATAATTAAAATTTTTATTATTTTGTCAGTAACAAACAAATGGTACAACATCTCCCCCATATTAGGTTTTTTTTTTGCCGAAATTTATTTTGGCGGATATTAAAGTTTTTATTTTTTATTATTTTGTTACTAACAAACGTCACAAGATCTCCCTCATATTATTTTTTTGGCTGACATTTATTTTGGTGGATAACTAAATTTTTATTTTTTATTATTTTGTTAGTAACAAACTTACTCAACAAACGTTACAAGATCTCCCTCATATTAGGTTGTTTTTTTGTCGACATTTATTTTGGCGAATAATTAAAACTTTTATCTTTTATTATTTTGTTAGTAACAAACGTTACAAGATCTTCCTCATATAAGATTCGACAAATGTTACAAGATCTCCCTTGTATTGGGCTGTAGAGTGCCTCTTGGCGCAATTATCTTAGACTTGGGCTCTGATGTTAATATTATGACAAGACAAACATGGTAAATCACGGGGAAACCAAAACTAGACTGGTCTCCTATTTAGCTCAAATTAGCAAATCAGTCGAAAGACCTACCTATTGATCGACTCATTCAAGTGCGTTTCGAAGTAGAAGGCCTTAGAACGTATGCTGACTTTGAAGTAATCGAAATTGTTGATGACACAAACCCGTATCCTGTACTTTTGGGGATTGACTGGGAGATTGATAATCATACCGTCATCAATTTTAAGAAAATAATCTTATCATTTGAAGATTTAGAGCTAAGGGTGGTCGCACCAATTGATCTGCTAGAAGGTCAGGGATACATCAATCCAGTAAGTAGTGAAGGGCAATGCGACTATCTTGACCATATTTATAACATCACGCCTGGAAGGGACGATTATGTAAATTGAACAACTGACATAAAGCTTAGTTGGCAAAGTATTGGTTCCTGTACATCAGATTTTGGCGAAGCATTGGAAAAATGGAAAAATCGGATGGATGAAGTATCCATGAGAAAGTGCACAAGAATTACACGGTCCGTGCGATGGGTAGGAACTAGTGACCTACCTACTTATAAAGGTTTACCTAACCTTGCATATTTTCTAACAGAGTTTGAAGAAAAATTCACAGATCATCAAAGCTTATCTACCCTGGACTTTGTGTTGAAAGCTACACTTGCCAGATGGTGGGCCACACATAAAGCATCTATCTCAGAACGTCAACAATGTTGAAGATTGCTAGAGATAAGGTTCGGAGAAGAGATCAAATATACTAGTCGAAAATAGATAGGATTGAATAATACTATCAAACATATAGAGAATTGCCAAGCGACATGGGAGGTATGTCCGTGATAGGAATGGATTCATCAATTCATACACACGTTAGACATGATACCAAGGAGCTGGTATATATTAGTTGAAATCATATGAGGGACTGTTGAATAGGATGAATTAGCTACTTTATTCATAGACACATTTTAATTTTCCAATGATCATCCATCAATTCATGCTGCACCACAAGAAATCAAGATAAAGATATTTGAAGATATCCCTATCGCAATGACAAACTTCAATCAATGCGACGTACAATTCCAACACTAGATGGAGTGCTATAATGTTATGGGAGAATCTAATGATGATGATCCAATTGACTTAAACATACATGAGTATGAAGCTACATACGCAGTGGAAGGATTTGGTATTTCTAGTGACCAATTTTTGAATCCACTAAAAATCAAGAAAGTAAATATTGGCTCCTCGGAGAATAAAAAATTTGCTAATATTGGAGATTATTAGGATGATGATACCGTTGGGAAGATCACGGATCTATTGCATGATTTTCAAGGTCTGTTCCCTATGAAATTCTCAGAGATGAAAGGTATTGTTGAAGACCTTGGAGTAATGAAGATACCTCTAAATCCTAAAGCAAAACCTATCAAGCAGTGACCATACCGATTGAATCCGTGGTATTAAGGAAACAGTCAAGGCAGAATTGGACTGAATGTTGGATGTAGGTATCATAGAACCTACAGAATAATTAGAATGGATCAGTTTGATAGTAGTGCAAGATAAAAATACTACTGGTGAAGTGCGTATTTGTGTCGACCTAAGAAAGTTGAATGATGCTTGTTTACATGACCCATTTACAACTCCATTCATAGATGATGTACTGGAGAGTGTTAGGGGTCAAGAAATTTACTCATTCATTGATGGGTTCTCTAGATACCATCAGATTAGAATCTAAAAGGAATACTGACACAAGAAAAACTTTGCGATGGAGTGGGGTTGATTCCAATACACGGTAATTCCCTTTGGACTCAAGAATGGTCCTGCTATTTTTTCCAGAATAGTAGTGGCTTCCTTCAAAGATTTTATCCATAAATTTCTTGAGGTTTACTTTGACGATTAGACAATATTTGGGCTCATTAAGGATCATATTGTGAGCATTAGGATGATGTTGGAACACCATTGCCAATATCAAATTTTGCTGAACTTAGAGAAATGTATCTGTTGTGCCCCATTTGGAATTCTATTGGGCCACGTAGTTTGTCATGATGGAATATTGGTTGACCTTGCCAAAATTGTGATTAACGTCGACCTACCACCACCTACCATAGTGAAGCAACTGAGAGCAACATTGGGACATATATGATACTACTGAAAATTTATCAAAGGATATGCGGTGGTGACTAATCCGATGGAGAATTCATTGAAGAAATATGTTAATTTCTAATGGAGGGAAACTTGCCAAGAGAGTGGAAAATTTCAATAACAATATGGTTGCAACGCCCATACTTGTATTTCCAGACTGGAAAAAGGGATTTCATGTACATGTCAATGCATCGTCTTCCACACTCGACATGGTATTAATGCAGTCTGACGAAGGGTCGATTGATCATCCTATTGCCTTCACTAACAAAAAATTATCAACAAGAGAGAAGAACTATACCACAACGGAAAGAGAAGGACTAGTTATGGTATACACTTTGCAGAAATCCAGACACTACTTGCTGGGTAGACATTTCAAAATGTACACAGATTACTCAACATTGAAATACCTGGTCAACAAGCCAGTGTTGGGGGGGAAGAATTGCCGATGGCTTCTCCTTTTTCAGGATATGACTTTGAAGTCATTGTTAAATCGGGTCAACTAAATTCAGGACTAGACCATTTGTTGAGGATTGAAAGTGGCGACGAACTTGGTAATCTCGATGATATTCTCCTTGCTGCGCAACTATTAACGATAACCATGTTTGATGATCATTACAGAGGCATCATACAATTTTTGAGTACGAGCTATGCACCAGCTGAATTTACTATTGCATAGAAGAAACAATTAGTTCTGCGAGCTAAAGACTTCTAGTTGATCACTAGACAGTTATATAAAATGGGCCCTAATGAGATTCTTCATCGTTGTGTCTTGGAACACGAGCGATCGATGATACTAAATGAAGCGCATGCTGGTGTCACATGAGTCGACTTCGTTGGAAAATATACAGAATAAGATATATCACACTTGGATGATCATGGTGTCCCACCATGCATGTGGATGCTCTAGAATACTAATGCAGCTATGATGTATGTCAAAGAACTGGAAATCCATCGCGACGAGGTGAAATTCTATTAGTACCCTAGATAACTCTGCAGGAATTTGATAAATGGTCCATTGATTTTGTGGGTCCTATTAGTCCAATAGGGAAGCACACATGTGCAAGAAATATAATTACTGTGATTGACTACCTGACCAGATGGTATGAAGCAGTGCCAATAAAATATTGTATTGCTGCGACTGCTGCTAAGTTTTTGTTCGAAAATGTTGTGACTAGATTTGGATGCCCAAAAATATTGATAAGCGACCAAGGAACACACTTTTTCAACCAGTTGATTGAGGAATTGACAGAAGAATTCTTGATCCATCATAGAAAGACAACGCCATATCACCTTCAAGTGAATGGTGCTGTTCAAGCATTTATCAAAATCTTGGAGAATGCGTTGACAAATATTTTCAATGTCCAAAGAGATGACTGGGATCATAATATTTCCACAGTATTGTGGGCATATCACACGGCCTGCAAAAAGTTGATAGGACGAACTCCATTTCGACTGGTATGTGGACAAGAAGCTGTGATGCCAATGGAATACATTGTACCCAACCTAAGGATTGCTGCGATCACAAAGATGAAAGTTGTTGGTGTTGTCGAGGATATACTGTTGCAACTGATACAATTGGAAGAATATCATTTTGTTGAAGGATATCATTAAAACATTGAGAAAGAATGATAGAAAGTATGACATGATTGCCACATCAAGAACAAGCAATTTTAGGTCTGTGAACTTGTTCTTTTGTATGATAGAAAATTCTTCAAGCATCCGGGTAAGTTAAAAATACACTGGTTAGGATAGTATATTGTAACACATATCACTAACGAAGGCGTAGTGAAATTGCAGAAGTTGGATGGAAAACCTGTCAAAGGACTGGTAAATGGAAGTTGGTTAAAGCCTTATCAGGATAGCCACGACTCGTTCGAATGAAAAAGAAAAGAGAAAAGAGAAAAGAGAAAAGAGAAAAAGAAAGAAAAAGAAAAACAAAACCCTCTGAAAATTTAGTTTTAATCGTAGGGAATGAGATGTCGCAAAGAAGAAGCAAAGATCGTTGTAGACTAATAGTAAGTCATAGAGAGAGGAAAATTGCCGCAGACTCTCTATCTTTCGCAAGAAAAGAAATGATGGAAAAGACAACCCATCTGTCGCATTAGAAAAAAATATGTTGAAGGGTGAAGACCGTCTGAAGGAAGAGTGATGATGTCGCAAGTTAAAATAGAGTCACAAAAATGACAACTAGACGTAGTTAATTCAAAGGTGGTCGTAATTAATTTAAAGTCCAGAGAGATTTTGGTAGTGTGATTTTTGGTCACTTCCAACTTTATTGTACAATAACTATCATTGATGTGACAGGTGAGTGGCGACATGCATATAAGTTTTCTAATAATCATTTTCACGATAAGACCATATGACAAAAATGAAAACTACCTTTACATTTATTTCCCGCTCGTGTGAAGGAATGGTAGAATGAACGACTAGACATTATTACCATTCATGCACGAGTATTCAGTTCATTCTGCTACATTCAAGAGAGAGATTTCTATCTACATCTGCAAGATCAGAACTGAGTTTTCCACGGAGTATGGTTATTTCAATTTCCAGTACAATCATAGCTACAAAATATGGTGTCGCAACCCCATCACCCATGCCCATTATGGAATACACTACCATATACGTTCCGTCTAAGGCCATGGATGCAGAAGAAGCTGGATAAATTCCACTCATCCCTAAATTTAGGTTAAGATCAGACCCATCGGATCCATTTGGTACAACAATGAGGAAACATTGCGAAAGACAAAAGAAGAAAGCACCACCACCACCGAAGGAGGAGGAGGAATCAGGTTCTACAACTATGTCTCCACCATATGTTCCATTAAGACAATATGATGTTCCAAGAATTAGAATCTCGAAGAAGGCACGGTATCCACTAGTAGCACCAGCTGTGCTCGAAGGAGTTTAGGTGTCGCAGAACATTTTGCCAAACCTTAAGAAGTTAACCTTTGTCGGTCATGACATAAGGAAATATTCAGATATGGACATGAAGAAATACATGGTTGTTCTACAATATACACCCGATATCTTGAATCACCTAGCTCCAATGGAATGGGAAAGAGGATTATATGTGGCAGGTTTATTGTAGTTGTTGTCTATGCCGCATTTCAGCGGAAGCATAGAAGTGAATGCATATGCTAAATATTTTTTGGTATCATTTGACGGTGGCTTCCTATGGATCGACATAAAAATTTCTGTGGATGTCGAGCTCATAGCAACAATTACAAGATTATCACTTGCAGGAATAGACCCATCGCCGTTTTTCGAAAAATATCAAGACACTATGCTGACGAAAAAGATGAAGGATAAATATGATTTTTCCAGAGATATCAGAGGATTCTTAATAATCTCCATCAATGACCATACTCACTGGTTTGCAACTAAGGTGTTGCCTACAAATTATTACAGAAGATGTGATCAAACCAATGCACTGTAGGTACAATCGCAACGACTAAAATCTGCACAAAGGGATTTCAAATGAACTGGTCACATTATTTGCTGAACGAGTTATTAGCAGATGCAAAAGAGTCATAGGAAAAATGCACTACATTTCACTACTCATGGTTGCTTATCTTAATTTCGTTTTCCGCATGGTCTGAACCAATGAACTACCAAGGGGTAGATATACCAGTGCATTGTCGCAGAGCTCAATACTAGAATCTCTAGTTCAAGAAAGATAAAAAAGGAGCGACAAAGGGACAATAATGTTCAATTTTTTATGCACGGAGAATCCCTACTCTATCAAGTGAAGCAGCAAGAAAGAATCACATGCGAAACTATTCAACGGTTTCAAAACATTATGAAATTTATAATTGGGCCCCATCACATCTTACTGTAGCCGTGACAAGATCCACAACACCAATGGTCGGTGACCCAAATCTTGTTTCCTGAAGAAGAAGTCAAGTCCATTACCCAATATTGACAAGAAGAATGGGGAATTCTTGTTGCAAATGACCTATTATCTCCCGAAGAAGACCAAAAACAGGATGATCGACAAACACAGAATAATGGAGAATAGGGAGGGGACCCACCATTAGCAACACAAGATCTGTAGAATTATCCCAACCCTCCCCATAATGATTCAAGCACAACCCAAACAGATCTGGTGGTGGGCAATAAGAGGAAGCAGATCGAGCAACCTAACATAAGGCATAAGAAAAGGAAGGAAAGAAAAAAATAAGGAACTGTCAGCCTTGACAATAATGATGTTACCTTGACGACAAAAGTAACAACAGAGGTTTCTACGTAGAGACTTCATAAATTAGATGAGCGACAAACAAATCTCACAATAAGTATTACCGACTTACTCCAAATTCTCTATACAATGGTTAAAGAAGTACGGTCCGTGGTCGACTACATACCACAAGTGCCAAAGTTGCAGGACTTAGCTGGCCCATTAGAAGAGTGACTGATTGAGGTGTTAATACCTATTCCAGCAATAAAAACTCAACTGGTGGGAGAAGCACTTGACCTGGGAATGAAAAAATTGAATACCATGGCCAAGAACTTGGGCCATGTTACCATTGATTTTCATAGATACCGCTATATGAAGTCTATGCGTTACAAATTTCTGTAGTTACAAAAATGAAGGTTAGAGAAGATGCATTGATAAAGCAAGTGCAAACATTAAATAAGACTATTAATAAGATGAAGAAAATAGTCAAAGAAACTGAGCATAAATCCAAGACCTGGGAGTAGGACTGGTATAGGCTCGCCAATGCTATAACACTTGATTGCAACAATTTTGTAGATGAAGGAAAATAGAGGAAATATTTGCAGAGGCCATGGTCATTCGAATTGGTTAAGTATCATAGGACCTTCACAGAAAGGTCGCAGATTTAGAAGCGTAGGTGAGACCTAGTACACCCCCACAGGTGTTGTAAGATAGAAGGATGCAAACTACAGAAGCTGCGAAGAAAATAGAAGAATCCAAGGAATTATGTGCCAAGGAAGTTGAACAAGTTTCCTAGACATGGGAAGCGTTGATCGATGATGCCGAGTTAGAACAAGTCGCATAGCAGTTGCGCATTGCTGAGACTGAGGCGACTCAACTAAAAAATGAGATGAAAAATTTGCCCTTAGCAGAGAAAATGGCTAAGGCTGCGGAGATGAAAAAGATAGAAAAACAAGTCACAATGCTGCGAACTCAACAACAACATAGGACTGACAAAGTTGCCGAATTGTAGACTGAAGCATAAAGAGTTACATGCATTATTCAACCTGTACATAAAAATTGCGACAAGCAGTAGAGTCTGCGGGACTTACAACGTCGAAACACATCAATTTATACCTTGTTGAAAATTTATTGAAGGAAGAAGAAGATGTGTGACAAGAAAAAAAAGGATATGGTGAATTTTTTCCAAGATTTTCAAAGTATGATCGTCACAACAACCAAATCTTTGGAATAGCGTAACATGGATCGTTTCGATTCACATGTGAGTCTTGGGGGCCTGTTGGCCCTAGGAAAAGATAGGCATAATTTAGTTAGAATTATTCCAGATGAAGAGTCCGACCGCAAAGGATGATTGTCCCATATTTCAAAAAATGTGTAAATTGCACTATTTTTAGGAGGGAGTTGCACCTCAAGAAGTTGCGTTTTGTACCTTGCAGCATAAGATTTAAATCTTTAAATTATCTTGCTCATATTTTTTGTTATATGGAAGGTTCAATATTTTAAACATTCCGACAACAAAAGTCAGGATCCGTCTTTTTATGTGCGTTGCCAAATTTTTTTGGCATGACAACGTCCAATTTTTATCAGCTTTCAAGTAATAATTGCATGTTATGGTATTGAGAAATGGTGTTATTGTTAAATATTATTCCATAGGACATGTGTAACTCGTTCATTACTTGATATGAATTCATCCCAGTTCAAATTATGATGACTTTGTCCTGAACTAACTTGTGATTGGTTTTGGAATCGTGGGTCACTACCTGAGATTCATGCATGACGCCCTGGTTCAATTTATTATAAAAAGAAGTGTTTTCTATTGAACGTTGCACAATAACCATCACCCTACTCAATTTTCATGAATGAAAGTTCACAAAGATGAAGAGGGAAAGTGGAGAATGACATAGGTTTGAGCCAGAGAACATAGATTGGGAGAAGATGCTTCCTCAATGTGCTAAAAGCTAAAATAATTTGGTTGGTACCTATTATGTGAAAATATTCAGGGATATAATGTTGAATTTACAAATGTTGAAGTTACAAATCACTTCACTTTAAAATTCAATGTCTCGACAGTCGACTTTGCGGATTTTAAGTTTCGAGTTTTTAAAGAGTCTATCACTGCTACGACTGGTGTGTTTGCTGATAGGGGGAAATGGTTTAAGAAGCATCCTACAGACACTGATTACAATCAATTGATGCTTCCCCAACATCAAAGCCCTGATTGGAGCAAGGGTATTCATATATATTTCTAAAATAGGAGTGGAGGGATATCCTAAGCATTGTACACTGCTATGTCAAATTTGAAAGAAGGTTTGGAATGGTTTTAATGTATCATATGAGGTTTTTGGTTCACATAGCAGGAATTAAAAAGATTAATCTTCCCTATTATATTTTGAATATTCTAACTAAGATGGCCATCTGAGTAAAAAATCACTTGGAGCAAACCAACCATAGATTCTTTCACCATGGTTTGGTAAAATTTCCCATACTTGAAGAACTAAAGAAACACGACTAGACATGGTCCCATTTCCTATTTTGGTGAATTTTTAAGCTTGAACATGTAGGATTTTCTAAGGATGAAAGTAATATGGTTGATAAAAAGGAGAAAATGCCTAAGACCCTTAAGAGAGAACTTGAATAGTCTCTCAATAGTGACCAAAGGGAAGATAATGTATAGGAAAGGGATAAAGAACATAAAAAGGGGTTTGATTCAAAGCGTGATCCTGTTATAGAGAAGGAGGGTTCGAAAAGAAAAAAATTCCATTTGATTCTAATCCTGCAACAGGGGATAATGTAAGCTATGCCCAAAATCAATGAATTTTAACCCCTGAAGATAATACTATGGTCATGAGGAAGAGGAGAAAATACCTTAATACTGCTGAAATAACTAGAGATACAGTGAAGGAGTAGAACCCACATAAGTCAAATCAAGGTATGTTAGAAAACCTTTATATTGATCCTAGAAATATTAACAATTCTTTCATAATCAAAATTGGTAGAATAAGGCCTAAAAATCGAGCCACAAATAAATTAAGATTCAATATGAAATCCATTTTGGATCCTAAGCTTAAGAAAGATATTGTAATTGGCATTGAATATTCCTTCGACGAAGACAATTAATCCAAAAGGGAAAAACAATCAATGTCTTGAGTTTTAGAAAAGATAAAAAAGGGCATGGAAGCATTTCCAAATCTTATAGGGGAAATTTATACATTAAAGAAGATTCAGGATTAGAAGATTCAGAAGATGAGATATTTCTAGATCCTTTGGATTCTAAAGACATATATGACATAGTGGATGCTCAGAATAAAGTTGAAACTTCAAGAAAACATGAAATTGAGACTGAAGTTGATCAATCTATGGATATCCCCAGTGTAACGACATGTGTCAAAAACATGATAGACATTGAAAATATTAAAAAAGAGCTGCAACAATACAAAGAACATAACATGTATTTAAATGAATCCAATGACACAATTATGTAGGAAAATCAATTACTCAAAAGAGATTTGTAGGAATTAAATGCCAATTATGATTAATAGAGAAAATTAGCACATGAATCAATCAATAGAAGGAAAGAAGCACAACATAGAAATGAAGAGCTCTTAAAGCAAAATGAGGAACTTCTGAAGAAACCTAGAATGCCGGAGAAGGGGTGTCTTCAAATACAAAAAATATCTCAGGATTTGGATGGATTGGAAATCTTGGAAGTGGCTACTTGATGTGTTTGATCAGCTGGTTTCAAGTTGGTGGAAAATTCCACATTGTTGTCCATGTGTAAGGAAAGATCAAGAGGAATATTCATTATAAATTCAAGCTTTTTTGGCATTGATTCTACATCAAGAGCCCGAAATTACTGCAAAGAATCTTGAAGGTCAAATTTTGTTGCTTGAGGAGCTAAGGAAAGAATAGGAAATAGGTAAAGGATTGACATAAAGGATCTATATAAGTTAGAAATATGGATCAAATAAATATTTTTACTCATAACAATCAAATTTAGTTTTGTAATTATAGACTATCAAATTTGATCCATGATTTTTGGATCTAGAACTCTTCTACAGACTAGGTTTTGTTATAAAATGTAAAAACCAATATGATCAGATGGGGTTAGTTTTTATGAGGTTCAAAAGTCAATATACTGAAAGTATGAAGACATATAATCCGTAAATTTTATTTTGGAGGCCTGTAATCTAAAGATGTTATTTCATATGTTATGAGCTAGGTTTAACTATCTTTTAATCTGCATACTTTGCGGTTTTGTTTAAACTGATATTGGTTATGGAATCCTTTATAATGGTGTGTTTGTTATGAATTTCCATACTCTAATATAGTATTCACTATTTTGTATTTGGAATTTTTTTTGTTTTGTTTTTTTTTTTGAATATATTTATTTTATGTTAATATATGAATGAGTTGTTAGTTCCGTATATTATCAATAAGCTTTGAACATTGGTCATCATTGATACGATTCTTCCTTTTAGTATGCTAATCTAATGTTATTTTCAAAATATGATGTTATTAGTTGTTGAATGTTTTATCTACTTATAACAATCTCTTGACCCATTGCAGGACCAATCTTAAAATTCAAATCCCAAACTTGAGGTGCCTAAACTTTGTAATTCTTACAGTCTGAGTATAGACTTTAGGACTAATAGGATGGACCACTTATCCAAATGAGGGATATCCTATGGTTTACAACATAGGGTTCCCAACAAGGTTTATGCAATATACATAGAGGGGATCATCTCTCTCTCTCTCTCTCTCTCTATATATATATATATATATATGCATAGGTTAAAAATGATACCTAAATGGTTCTTTGTAACGATTTATTTGTGTAGCTTGGTGTGGTGATTGCATCGAGAGTAGTGAGGTTCTTCACAACCCAGTATGGGGGAGATGTTGTCACATAACATAATGTAATGCGTAACGTGATGTACCAAAAATAAAAAATCCAAGTTGGCTCATAAATTAAAAAAAATCCATATAGTCTCATGAAACAAAATCTAAAACCAAATAAGAAGCCATTAAAAAAATCTATGTCGGTTATTAAAGAAACATAGGTTCATCTTAAAACTAGACCTATGGAGAGGGATGATATTTCCTTAGGTATAATTTTTTTTGGACGTGTAAAAAAATTAAGATAAGAAAAAAATTACATCTCAAGAAATTAGATGCCTCTCGGTGCTTGATAGATTTGGTTTTAAGATGGATCTATGCTGGTATCCTACGCAGAAGTAAACAAATACCACATCATAAAGGTGCACATTAAAAATAAAATTTGTTTACTTAGTAACAAAATTCCCCAAGGGGTAATTAGTATAGGATATATGCATTAAAAATACCTTGAAACATATGGTAATGAATGAAGCATGACTGATGAAACTCTTGTAGGATATTAGGGAACACCGAATTCCCAAGGCTGGCACTTCATAAGGATTCTAGGGAATGAAATTTCCCAAGGACAACACTCTTGAAGGAGGTTAGGGAACAAAGGTTTTCCAAAGACAACATTCCTAAAGGAGGCCATGGAATCAAGGATTCCAAAATGTGGTACTTCTGAAGGAGGAAAAGGAACAAAGTATTTGCAAACATGGTACTTTAGAAGGAGGATAGGTATGAAGGATTCCCAAGGATGGCAGTCCTAACGGAGGATAGAGAAAGAAGGACTCCTAAATATGGAACTATTGAAGGATGATAGGGAAATAAGGATTCCCAAAGATGACACTCTTGAGTTAGGTTGGGGAATGAATGATTTTCAAGGAAGGCACTTCTACAGGAGGATGGATAACAAAGGATTCCCAAGGAGGATAAGGAGAAATGGATTCCAAAAGATGGCACTCTTGAAGTATGCTATGGAAAAAAATATTACCAAAGACAACACTCCCAAAAAAGGATGGGGAATGAAGGATTCCCAAATATGGAAATCCTTGAGTCCATACAACAAGATTTGAACCCAAAATATGATGAAAAAATCCGACGACATCCGACGAAATCTAATGTTTTGTTGGATTTAACTTTCAAATTATGAATGTCTTCGGTTTTCGACACAATACTTCGTTGGATATTCGACCTCCAATCTTCATCGAATTTCTGACCTTCAAATTCTTTGGATTTGCGATGCACAACTTAAGACATTGTCAGATATTGGACCTACAACTGCGTCGGATTTTTGACCCAAAACTTTAGACTTTGTCAGATTTTCGACCTTCAACTTTCTCGGATTTGGCAATTTTTTTCAACAGTAACTAGGGTCATTATCATCGGTTATCCGACGACGACTATTGAATTTGAAAAATATAAATTATGGAAATATTTCGACATGTTTGCTATAGAAGCGACAAACAGTTTGTGGAAATTATTTTATTCCTCGACGAACAATTTGAGGAATTGTTTTGTTCTTTGACGGATGATTTGCGGAATTATTTTATTTTTCTACAGACCATTTGCGGATATCATTTTACTCTTCGACAAACGATTTGCGGAAATTATTTTATTCTTTGACAAATGACTGTTTTTGCGGAAACGGTGATGTGTGGACCTTGATTTTTTAAGATAGTCAATAGTCTTCATTCAATATTTTTTGTGACAAAATGTCAAATAACAATATTCCTGATCCAAATGAACAAAATCGACAATTGCTTTCTAGATTGTGAGATGCAACTAAAATAAGGGGTGATGGGAAATGTTATTGTCCATGTAGTCAATGTAGGGGATTTAAGAGGAGAATATTATTGATCACAACAACCACAAAACATTTTAGGGAACATGGACACGCCAAGGGGGGGAATGAATATTGTCCATTTGTAAGTTAAACATTATAAAGTTTTTTATATTTTTTGCTTTGGTAAATGTATGTTTTATTTTAATATTTCTTATATTAAGTTATATCTATTGATGTATTCATGTAATTATAAAGGAAATACATCCTACGACATATCGTCCAGAGGAAGTGATTTTAGAACAAGTATTGGAGGAACATGGAGCTATGATTAATGGAGAACAAGTTAATGATCCTATTGAAGAAGATGATCATACCGATAATGCAGTTGAAGATTATGGTACAAATACATTGATCCACGATTCATTTAATTTTAGAATGGATGATGATGATGATGATGATCATGAAAATATTAATGACTTTGATGATGTTCACGATATACCTCTTCTTGAGAAGGCATACACAACCCTTTATGAAGGCTCCAACACAAATCTTCTCTCTGTTATATTGTTGATAATGAACTTGAAGGTTATGAATGGTCTTTCAAACATATTAATCAAATGAATGTTAAGGTATGTAAAATAATCCATCACATATCTATGATCGTGATAAAGGTTATCTTTGTTCCTCTAATAATTGTATTGTTAATTCATAATTCAAATTAATACAGATGGAATGTATTTCATTAATATTATTTATATATTATATTAACTCGATTTTTATTTTAATTTGATGTAGCTTGATAGCTGATTTTTTGTTACCACAATCAAATATTTTTCCATGCACATATCGAGATTTATCCACCATCATGAAATAAATTGGAATGCATTATGAAGCAATTTATGCATGCCTCGATGACCATCTTATTTATTATAATCAACATGAATTTGCAACAGAATGTCTGGAATTTCAGAAAAGTAGATATCAAATAGATCAAGTAATAAAAAAGGTGCCTCGAATGGTTCTTCGTTATATTCCCATTATTCCACGTTTGCAACAACTGTTTAGGTGCAAAAACAAAGCACAATTTATGGATTACCATGCAAGGAACATAAGTCAAGATGATGTTATTCGAATGCCTGCAGATGGTTCTGCATTTAGAGATACGGAGGAAAAGTGGCCTCACTTTAAAGAAGAAACTCGTAATATTAGGATTTCTTTGGCAGCAGACGGTGTCAATCCATTTGCAGAGATGATATCCATCCACTGTGTGACCTATTTTTGTTATCAACAATAACATTCCTCCATGGTTGTTAATAAAGAGGGAGCAAATAATGTTGTCGATGATTATTCCAGGTATATTGTGTCTACATTTGTTTTATTTTTAATGTAGCTGTGGCATCTCATTTGTCGTATTTTGTTTCCTAATGTCATATATATATATATATATTATTTTCCTCTTGTGCATGATTTATATATCTAAATGGTACACATAGTTATATATTTTATATGTTCAAATCAATCAGGTAAGTACCAAGTTAATGATATGAATGTATATATCGAACCTCTTATAGACGAGCTACTAAGGTTACAAAATGACATCAATATGTATGATATATCCATACCAATATGACAAAGGGAATTTCAATTCCATGCAATGCTTATATGGACAATACATGATGCCCTATGGTTAACCCATTTTTGTGGTTTGTATTTTTAAGTTCCACTTTAATTGCATTTAATTTTATGAACTAGTTAATATAGTACTATGCACACATGTTTTTATAAATATTCCATTCATTATATATATAATTATAAATGACATAGAAATTCCATTTCTTTAGGTAGGTCTTCAGACAAAGGGGAAAATAGCATGTCCAGTTTATGGTCCTAAGATAGAATCACGTTGTTCAAAAAGCTTAAAAAAAGAGGTGTTTGATGAGTATAGGCAATTCCTTTCTAAGAGTCACAGGGATCGAACAACTAAAAAAAATCTATTCAATGGGAAGAAAGAGACTGCATTAAAACCATAGAGAATGGCACCTCACCTATGGAAGTTGCAATATAATAGAAATCGCCAAGTTGGTACGCATGGATCTTTGTATATGAAATGTTATGTATTTTTTTTATTTTGTGTTGTTTATTGTAGTGGCTGTAGCAGGGATTTCTCCTTGCTACAGGGCAAGAATGGCTCCCTTCCATCTATAGGACGGAAGGGTAGGTTCTTGTGTGGAAATACAGAAAAGAAAAGCGGGAATGAAACTAGACAAAAATAAAAGCAAAGATGGAACCCCTCTGCACACAAGGTTATGGGTTAAAGACCTCCGAGACCCTGCATACAATAATGGAGACATGCAAGAACATGTTAGGCCATGAAACCTGCAAGCAAATACATGTTAGAAAAAAAACTAAAATAAACACAACAAAACATAAAATATACCTTCCTTTGGTGGAAATGGGCCACCATGCCCTAGCTTGGAGGAGCACCTCTCTTGAGAATGGGGGAGCTATGGCTCAATGGAGGAATGGAGGAGAGGGAGTGTGGGTGGCTTGAGAGACAAATGGTCTCAAGGCATCCACTTGGGTAGCATAACAGTATGCAAGGGAGGAGTGTTTTGAGAGTGACCCCCCACCCTCCTTTTATAGTTTTTCCAAGGGGTTTTAGGGTTTTAAGCCCTTGGTCAAGGCTTTAGCCCCTTTTTTGGGCCTTAAGCCCCTTTCACCCTAACTTTAGCCCGTTTTTGTGGGCTTTAGCTCCCGGGGGTCTATTTTGGGTTTTTATCCCTTTTCTTCATCCTTGGGCTCTTTTGGAGGTGTGGGGGTCAAATGGAAGGTCATGGAAGCTCTTATGGAGTGAAATGAGTGTTGTGAGGTGGTGTCCTTGGGTGGTATAGGCCATAGAGAGCTATGTGGGGAATTTTTGGGTTAACAGATTGCCCCCTGATGTGTGAGGGCAGGAGCTCAACGTATGGCCGACGAACATCATAGGATTTTTTGTCGAGAGGTGGTGCTTCCAGGGCTGGGGCATGGTGGCTTTTGGTTTTGTATTAATTTGGTTCCCATCAATGGGTGAGATACAATAAATGTGTGACATGTATATGGACGAGGCAGGCATTCCCATGCTCGTGACAATGTCAAAAGAATCATTTGATCTATGCTCTAAAATACAAGAGCCAATCATATATAATTGATGTTACAATGCTGGTTGCCTCTATGTGAGGATGAATACAATAATGATCTGGTACATTGGACCCATGGCATTCTCATGGAATGCTACATCTTCGTGACTGACGGTCTACTGGATCTGGTACATAGCTATGTGGACTCGCTAATTGAGAGTCAGAATCTCTGTGGTACAAGTATGCTACATCAATCATAAAGGTATATCGAAGCACTACTGGGGCTTCTGAATACTGTCTCCAACGCAACCCAGAAATCACAAGGGGCATAACCTATTTAGGTCCCTCGAGTGGACTCACCAATGTGCTAGAGTCGGGTGACATTGGGGGTCTTCGACCAAATATTGTGCGAAACAAACCCTGTACAAATCCCAACGGTGCGATGATGGAGTTGAAGTTGAACATGTGAGAAACAACCATCCCAAGAGGCACTAAGGACTCCTCTCAAGTGGTCCAAGGAACTCATCAATGATGTAAATGAAACCAAGGTACAGGGACCTCTGGGTCTATCCTCTGGAATACATGTGTTGGCGTTGACAAAGGGAGACCTGCCCCTGGTTAAGGCGATGATGTTTCCTTAACCAAGGGCATGAGGGATAACCGAAAGGTGTGAAGCAATTTGCAGACTGACTCAATGAATTAGGGGGGAAAGGGGGGAAGGGAAATCTGAACAGGGGCAGGGGGGGAGGGAGACTAAAAATTCCTTTGTTCAGAGTATGACGGCAAGGCTTGACCAGGAAGCAAATGAAACTGACTCAAGGGAGTGGGATCATAGCTGTAATATCGGGAATGTCGTTGTAGATGGGAAATACTTGGAGGCGGAGGACACTTTTGATACTGATGGGATCCAAGGAAGACACATTACAGAGTACTTTGAACAAAGGAGACCCAATGTGGGGATGCTACCAAACTACTTTCTATGGGGCGGTGTCTAGGGACACCGTTATGGTACGATCTCGTGGATTTTTGGCGAGCCTGAGAAGGTAAATGCTCGATGGTGCTTTCAATTTTAGAGAGTCTGAAAGCACGAAGAAGAATCCAGTGGGGGCTCTTTTTCATTGGTAGTCTCCTGTGCCCGAAAAAGGATAAAAGTATACATAGGAGAGCTCACCCATCCTGGAGGGGATGAGAGACTTCTTTATTGTTGGTAGTCCAATCAGGCCGGAAAAGGTTAAACCTATACTGATTGGATGGTCATTCACATACTTTTACGAGCATGAACGAAACCAAGTTTGTTCAGCGATCTTTTCTTGTTGAGACGGTTGGAAAAGAGCTTAACGACAACCGGTGGTGAGCTTTTTCGTAGAGTGCGGCCCCTCTGCCCGAGAAAGCACAAAACTATGTAGAGGGGAACGGTCTTGGCTTGAGTGTGCCAAGGAGGTCCTTTTCATGAAATGGTCTACATGGTACACAAAAGGAGGTAAACGAGACGATGTAGACGTCCTTTCCTATACTTTAGTGAGCAGGAAAGGAAGCAACTGTGCTCGACAATCTTTTCATTGTTTTAAGGAGTCAGAAAAGAGCTTAAACAAAACTCCAATGTGGTCAACCGATGGTGGCACATGCGGTGCCCCATGTCGGGACAATGGATAGAGGTCCACAGGTCATCCACGCAGTATGGACGGAGCAGAAGGCTCTCAAACATACCAATACATGCGTGGGATAGATTGCAGCAGAGGTTCGCGAGTCGGTGCGGTAAAAAGAAAAGAAAATCTATGTGTTAAAAATAAAATAAAAGCTACAATTACAGTCCTTGATGGGTGATGACCCGAGAACACTTCTATGTCAAATATATGGAATAAAAACAAAGGATTCGGTGGATGATGTTCCAAATATGTCCGCAAAAGGTGTGGTTAAGAAGACAATCATAAATACAAAAAGTAAAATATGGTACAATCCTTAACGGGCGGCGGCCTGATCGCTCGCATGAGTTGCGACTGGGCAATGTGATACAAGTACTGGTCCGTAGACACTCGCATCATCATGTGATATGAACCCGGGGGCGAGCCCGAAAATTCATCGAACCCGCTCGAAACAATTGGGACCAATAGGATCGTTTTTCTGACGTTAGTGCAAGTGAACATGAGCATAATATAAGTGTGTAACATAGAATCATCCACATGAAAATGAAAAATCATTCAAGCACATTAGGGACACGATTTGATTACGGAGTTCACCAGATCTCCTGGCTACGTCTCCGGGCCTACTCCAAAATAGAGTGACCAATCTGTTGCAAAGATGCACAAATACATAAGATACATCAAAACGGATTCACCTGTAGAGTCTTCATCATCTGTTCGTCTCTACCGCCGCACCATAACTGCCTCTGATGGGTCACATAAGTGCACAAGCTATAGGACTCAATCGAAGACTGCAGAAATCAAGCAAGCAAATGCCTACCTCCTTTGTCTCGAGAAGTTGCCAAACTTGGACATGAAGATATTTTCCCAATGTAGCCAATCACACTCTTTCAAATGAATCTACGAGCCACAAACCTTGAGTGGATCAAAGACTTGCATAATGTTGCAAAACGCACTCTTTCAACTGACTCTATGAGCCACGAACCTCGAGCTATGCCACACGATATTTTGCAGGATAGTCTCAATAGACGACAATATGTTTGCATGAAAAGTGCATCAATTAAACCAAAGTCACACTCTTACCAACCAATCCCTTCACCTTTGTCCTTCAGGATGAGAGTGTAGATGGTCACTACTTGCCTTCAAATGCAAATTGAAATGTTGCCTCCTCGAACTGACTCTACTTCTTTGTCTCCTACGTTGGATCACCTTCGGACATGATGAACCATGCTTGCTCTCTGAGCTGGAAATAAAAGGTTGGAACCTCTCCATGAGCTTATCCAATGGAGACCCCCAATGGGGCCTCTCAGATGCTTGCTTCCTCTATGGGCTACATCTCTCCAAACTTGAGCTCCCTTCAAATGCACATGACAAGTGCTTAAATAGGAGAAGCTACTCTTGGTGGCATGATACATGTGATTATCCAAATTGGGATTAGTTACAAATTTGTTTGGCTTTTAAGAACATAAACCAAAAATATGGTTCATGCCCACATGCCCATGGGTTTTCACATTTAGTTACTTCCCCATAATGACATTTACAAAATCCAACAATAATTTAATACATAACAAAATCCCTTTTTTAAATAGCATGTTGGTTTTTCAACCATAAACCAACTTGTTACAAATTCTTTACAAATATGGCATGTTTGTTTTTGGTTACAACCATGCATTAACTTCATAACAACTCAAGGAATAAAATAAATGAGTAATATGTGAGTAATTTTTCCACTCACTTCAAATATTAATCATTTTACAATTTCTCATGAGTAAATGCATGAATGTCCTAAAACTCATTTCAAGCACAAATGCATGCATGCTAGTCATCATGCCACTTTATCATGCCATGTCACCATGCAACGTCATCATGCCATGTCATCATACCACATCATCATGCCATTTAGCATGACATGTCATCATGCCACATCATCATGCCATGTCAGCATGCCAATCATCATTCCACATCATCATGACACATTATCATGCCATGTCAATAGAATGCACTTTTTGACTACCACTTGGCAGCTTGAGGGAGTGCCACGTGGCACTTCAGCCAAAATTTTCCTTGTTGGGGCCAAACTTCAAAACACAATATCTTTTGCATCCAGAGTCTGTTTGACACACCGTTTGCACCGTTGGAATCGGCTTGACGATATCTTCGACATGGTACTATTTTTGTTGCAATATGATGATTTTGAAAATTGGCCTTTTTAGATCCTCCTGGATCATTCCTCCCCACTGGGAAGGCTTTTGGTCCCCAAAAGCTTCTTGCAGGTATGCTCATCTACTTCTTGCTTCATTGGTGCCTACACAAACTACTTCCAATTCCTGGATTTTTGCACCCTGCAAACTTTTGCTCATAACAATCCACAACCTGCAACACTTGTCAGCCTGCTCTGATACCACTTGATCTGATCCCGGGGGCGAGCCCGAAAAGTCATCGAACCCGCTCGAAACAATCGGGACCAATAGGATCGTTTTTCTGACGTTAGTGCAAGTGAACATGAGCATAATATAAGTGTGTAACATAGAATCATCCACATGAAAATGAAAAATCATTCAAGCACATTAGGGACACGATTTGATTACGGAGTTCACCAGATCTCCTGGCTACATCTCCGGGCCTACTCCAAAATAGAGTGACCAATCCATTGCAAAGATGCACAAATACATAAGATACATCACAACGGATTCACCTGTAGAGTCTTCATCATTTTTTAGTCTCTACCGCTGCACCATAACTGCCTCTGATGGGTCACATAAGTGCACAAGCTATAGGACTCAATCAAAGACTGCAGAAATCAAGCAAGCAAATGCCTGCCTCCTTTGTCTCGAGAAGTTGCCAAAATTGGACATGAAGATATTTTCCCAATGTAGCCAATCACACTCTTTCAACTAACTCTACGAGCCACAAACCTCGAGTGGATCAAAGACTTGCATAATGTTGCAAAACGCACTCTTTCAACTGACTCTACGAGCCACGAACCTCGAGCTACGCCACACGATCTTCTGCAGGATAGTCTCAATAGACGACAATATGTTTGCATGACAAGTGCATCAATTAAACCAAAGTCACACTCTTACCAACCAATCCCTTCACCTTTGTCCTTCAGGATGAGAGTGTAGATGGTCGCTACTTGCCTTCAAATGCAAATTGAAATGTTGCCTCCTCGAACTGACTCTACTTCTTTGTCTCCTACGCTGGATCACCTTCGGACATGATGGAGCCATGATTTCTCTCTGAGCTGGAACTACAAGGTTGGAGCCTCTCCATGAGTTTATCCAATGGAGACCCCCAATGGGGCCTCTCAGATGCTTGCTTCCTCTATGGGCTACATCTCTCCAAACTTGAGCTCCCTTCAAATGCACATGACAAGTGCTTAAATAGGAGAAGCTACTCTTGGTGGCATGATACATGTGATTATCAAAATTGGGATTAGTTAAAAATTGGTTTGGATTTTAAGAACATAAACCAAAAATATGGTTCATGCCCACACGCCCATGGGTTTTCACATTTAGTTACTTCCCCATAATGACATTTACAAAATCCAACAATAATCCATTACATAACAAAATCCCTTTTTTAAATAGCATGTTGGTTTTTCAACCATAAACCAACTTGTTACAACTTCTTTACAAATATGGCATGTTTGTTTTTGGTTACAACCATGCATTAACTTCATAACAACTCAAGGAATAAAATAAATGAGTAATATGTGAGTAATTTTTCCACTCACTTCAAATATTAATCATTTTACAATTTCTCATGAGTAAATGCATGAATGTCCTAAAATTCATTTCAAGCAAAAATGCATGCATGCTAGTCATCATGCCACTTTATCATGCCATGTCACCATGCCACATCATCATGCCATCTCATCATGCCACATCAGCATGCCATGTCATCATACCACATCATCATGCCATTTAGCATGCCATGTCATCATGCCACATCATCATGCCATGTCAGCATGCCAATCATCATGCCACATAATATGACACATTATCATGCCATGTCATTAGAATGCACTTTTTGACTACCACGTGGCAGCTTGAGGGAGTGCCACGTGGCACTCCAGCCAAAATTTTCCCTGTTGGGGCCAAAATTCAAAACGCAATATCTTTTGCATCCAGAGTCCGTTTGACACGCCGTTTGCACCGTTGGAATCGGCTTGACGAGATCTTTGACATGGTACTATTTTTGTTGCAATATGATGATTTTGAAAATTGGCGTTTTTAGATCCTCCTGGATCATCATGTCATGGCTCAGGAATCGAGGTGACTTGTGGGAAATGGTCTCGAAATTGACTAATTAAACATGAGACGATGGTCTCTTAAGGAAATGGAAATTTGATCCAAGCGGTGTGAGAGGTGTCTCGAACAGGTTCCGGGTGACTTTGGATTAGCAGTTGATGGTGCTGCCTTTGATTTTTGCTAAAAAACCTTGAAAAACAAGAAAATAAAATGAAGCGACTCATTGGTGATGTTAAGCATTAAAATATCTTGAGGTGGATCCCGTTGTGGGGGTTCTCCAAGAGTTTTCCATCAAAGTCAATCAAGAGGTGTGCCGCCTTGCCAAGATGAAGTTCATTGGCAAGGCGGGGTGATGGACTCTGGTCTTTTATGGGAAGAACCGATTCCACACTATGGTTTAAAGAGAATGGGGTAAAATCGGAGGTGGTCATATAGATCTCTCCGTCATCGCGTAAGTTGCCCCGGGATATATTAGGTGTATTTTCTACAAGCGATGAGACGGAAGGGCAACTGGTGCTAGAGATCATGTAAATAGTATTGGTTGTGGTTTTGGTGGCCTTGCCCCCAGTCTCTGTTGGAGGAAGAGGGGCATGCCTGGAGATAGAAGGAGTCTTTGGTGGACCTAGAGGTAGGTGCAACATTATCTCAATTGGATGGACATGATTCAACACATCCTAGGGCCTCAGAGGTACGATAGGTGGTTCAAGGTACCACAGAGGATATCCTAGTGTGAAATCCTGTAGATGTAGGGTTGCCAAGGTAGACTTACTCACGATCCTGGATGGTAGTAAAAAGAAAAGGAAAAGAAAAAGAAAAAGGATCATGTTGATCGAGAATGAACCCCATTGTTTCCCTGGTAACTGAGGTTGTGGCTGTGGCTACGGAAACAATGAAAGAGACAGGTTTGATGGACCATCAGTGATGGTGGAGACAAGAGGGTCTGCAGAACTGGACATCAGGTAGATGGGCATGGTGTTTGAAGAAGGCGGTGGGGGTTGAACTTCTTCGATCAAGGTGATCTCAGACTTAAGGGAGTGGTGACGGAGGTCAACAAGAGCCATTGAAATTCGGGCAAGTCTAGTCAATGGTGGGAGTAATGTCCATACAAGCCACAAAGGGCGCAAGCATGGTTTGTCCTTAATGCCTTGTTTTTTACTACTGGCACGGTTGGGAGTTCAACAACGGGGATGTTTTCATTTGTGTCCATGGCATCGAGATGCGCACGGATCACTGGGATTTCAGGGCAATCCTGAGTTGGATGGCTCTGATGTTCGCAGAAAGCACAAGGTGGAACTTGTCATGGTTCTACGGTGGCTTTTTTGTTCTTTCCCCTGGCTCTTTTGGGTTAGGGTGGTGCAGATGCGGGTGCAGCGGTTGGTCTATGTGGACAGAGTGGGGGGTGAGACTCAACTGTGATAGGTTCCACCGGAGTTAGCACAACCTGGGGCATTAGTGGTTGAGATGGTGGATCTAGATACCACACCGGGATCCCCAACGTAAAGTTGGGTAGGCTTAAAGTGGCCATTACCGGCTTGCTCATGACACCAGGTGGGGGAAAGAGGAAGGGAATCATGTGGACTGGAGATGAGCCCACAAAACTCCTGGCTGGTTGCATGTGGGGGTGAGGTTGTGGTTGCGGCTGCGTGTAATGCTGCTGCTGTAGGTGATATTGCGGCTGCTGGTGGCATTGTGGCTACGGACATTGTTGTGGTTGTGGTTGGGGCTGCGGCTGCGGTTGCTGTTTGGGTGCAGCGGTGCTTGATGAGACCATGCACAAGTCTGCAGTTTGCTTTTGTGTCGATGGTGGTGACACCAATGGGAAATGAGTCGTCACACTACTAGATTTTGATCCAAAATCCGACGGTTTTTTCCGACGGCGCATGGATTTTTTCTTTAAACCGTGCCAAAAATCAGAAAGATTAATTTTTTTTTTGAAATGGTGGGGATAAGTGTCCCTTAAGCGACGTCATTTCTCCTAAGTGTCGCTTAAGCGACGGCGCAAAAATATCTATCCTCCTAAGTGTTGCTTAAGCGACGGATATCTTCCTAAGTGTCGCTTAAGAGACGGCTCTAAAATTGCTTGATTTTTTAAAATCCAACTACAAGGATAAAAGGTGGTCAACAAGGTTTTTACTATGCATGGTTTTTTTGGGGTTAAATAGTTCAATATTTCATTTTGGGAAAATATAGGAAGAGTTTTACTATTAGTATCCTATTCTTTATTTATGATCTAAAAAATAACAACTTCTAGGATTGAACATGAATTAATCTTAGTTAATATCTACCAACAATGAAAATAATACTAATGCCATGTTGGATGTTTTGGTTATCCATATTTTAGGTTCTTGTGCACCAAAATATTGAGTGTAAAGGACTATTAATTATTACAAAATTTTAAGGGGAAAGGACAATTAGTGCATTATCCACTTTGATAAACACATAGAAAACTACTACGAGTTCTAAGACAAACATAATTCAAGATTAATGGAAAATATAATGGTAGTACTAGTTGGTTGAGAAGTTAAAAATAAAAAATGACAATTCAAATTTTCCCTCACGAATATTTGTTGTAAATTTAATTTTCTCTAGTCATTATCGAGACTCTATTCCAACATGACCCATGTACAAGGATCCTACATAACCATTTTCCTTGAGAAACTCTCCTATTTATGATAGTGGATATCCATATAAATTGTTCTATAAAATATATTCTCAAAGACAATGTTATCTCCATCCAACTTCACAAATTTTTCATGTTGTTATAGCTACAACTTTTAGTATCCAAGTAACTAGGATATGATCTCAACATAGTGTACTCTAGGATTGAACATGAATTAGTCTTGGAAATGATCTACCAAGAATGAAAATGGAACTAATATCATGTTGGAAGTTTTGGTTGGCCATAGTTTAGGTTTTACTACACCAATGTTTTATGGGAAATGACTATTAACTATTACAAAGTTTTAAGGGGAAATGACTATTAGTGCATTATCCACTTTCTTAAACACAACAAAACTTTTACTAGATCTAAGAAAAATAAGGTTTGAGTCTCATGAAAAAATATAACAATAGTCCTAGTAGGTCGAGAAGTTAAGAATGTGAAAGGACAAGCAAACCATCACCTCATGTAGATATGTCTTAAAATTAATTTTCCCTATTTATTTTCGAAGACTCTATTATGGATTAACCCATGTATGAGAATCTTATATGAGCATTGCCTATGAGACACGTTCCTAGGTAGACTAGTGGATTCCCTTTGAAATTTCCACGACATTTTACCATGAAGAAACTAGATCTAGATATAATTTTTTATCTTGTGAAGAGTAGAGATTCAATATATTATTTGCAAAAAGAGATCATGTTTTTGATTAAATATTCTCTGATTCCAAAGTTTAAATCTCTACCTCATGTTTGAGATGAAAGGCCTTTATTTTTCCAAACATACATTGACTTCTAACTTCATGAGTTATTGGTTGGGTCATGAGGTCATAGAGGTACTACTAGAATACGATCCACCAAGCGTTGTCATACCTTGGATCCAAATATATGGTGGAAATCGATTACGGCATGAGTTTATGTTTTAAACCAAAAATAGAAAATCGATTTGGGATTTTTGTTGTGGAAAAGAGGCAAGTCGAGGGTTTCTCCTATCATTCATGCAACCCTGTCGAAAAGAGGCAAGTCGAGGGTTTCTCTACATCAACCACTACTGCTGCAACTTCTGTGGGATTCCCATTATTTGGTGGTTCTATCTCCGAGACAAATGGTATGAATTCAGTTCCATTTTCGTTTTCTGGAAAGAGCAGTGCTGCATCTGCTATTGCAAAGACGGATTCCAAATTGAGAAACCCTGAAACAATTCCACAGGTTGAACCATCATCTGTTATAGGTGAATACCATTCATTTAAAAGCTCTACCAGTGGTGCAAGTTTCACAGTAAAATCCCAAAATGAACTGAAAACCAGTGCTGTCTCTCCTTCCCCATCACGAGAAGCTCTGGGTGCAGCAGAGAAGTGCTATCTGTGAGATTTAGAATGAGAATGGGAGGGGTTTCTGCCCTTTGTCCGCAGAGGAGTGGTCAATAGGTAATTCTTCATCACGTGAACAATAGGAGAGGGCCGAAGAGGATAAGGCCGCAGGGGACAGAGCTTGCAGAGGAGAGGGTGGCAAAGGAGGGTTTGCAAAGGAGGAGGGTTTGCAGAGGTCACACTGAGGCTGACAGAATGCCCCAAATGGATCCGTTCTCAGGAATTCCACCATATCAGTTGCATTTGTAAGTAGATTCTCTTTAATAGATAAGTTAACCTCCTTGCTTGAGTTCATTTATTTTACCAGGATTTCCATGTTCTTCAGCTACTGTAGATGAAAGCTACTGTAGTGGATGGAAATGGTACAGAAAAGGGCCATATTATAGTCACCACCATTGGTGGCAGGAATGGCCAACCTAAGCAAACCATAAGCTACATGGCAGAACGTGTGGTGGGAACTGGATCATTTGGAATTGTATTTCAGGCTAAATGCTTAGAGACAGGGGAGACTGTAGCAATTAAAAAGGTTCTGCAGGACAAATGATATAAGAACCGTGAACTACAAACAATGCGCCTTCTGGATCATCCAAATATTGTCTCTCTAAAGCATTGTTTTTTTTCAACCACTGATAAGGATGAGCTCTATCTCAATCTGGTGTTGGAGTATGTACCAGAGACAGTTTATCGTGTAGCAAAGCACTACAGTAGGATGAATCAACGGATGCCTCTGCTTTATGTAAAATTATATACTTATCAGATCTGTAGGGCCCTGGCCTATATCCATGGTGGTATTGGAGTATGTCACAGGGACATAAAACCACTGAATCTTCTGGTCAATCCTCACACTCATTAGCTTAAGCTCAGTGACTTTGGAAGTGCAACCCTGGTGAGAATACCCAGATTTCGTTTTGGTTTTCGCAATTGAGAGTGTTTTATAACACACCTAATTTGTGCTTGTTCATAAGAATCTTCATTGTTTAGTAATAATATGGAATAGGAGTTAGATCAGGTATACATGCTGTTAACTTGTGTAACATCAATATGTTGTTAACCCCACATTAAGAATTGAAGGAATGGTATTCAAAGTCAGTAAAATACTAGTTTTCGTTCTTGTTCTTTGTGTATGTAGTGAATTGTGCAGTAATATCATGAAAGTTTTCTCATGTTTTACTTGCTACCTTTGTTGTGTTCAGAACCAGACAGATACTCCCAGGATTGTCATTCTGTCTAAACACGATGGTGCCTTACAACAAACAGAGGTAAGAGTATACGACTTATTACATAATTTTTCACTAAGATGAAGGGGTATGATCAAATTTCTTTGGTGGCTTTTGCGACTTAGAGGTCAAAATGTCAAATTCTAATGAATCCATCTTATACAATGTACATGCTCAATATGGCACTGACCACATTAGAAGTATCACCCTCTACATCTGCTCAGAACTACCGTTGTTCTGTTGTAAAGTATTAAAAAAGCTTCAAACTGATTGAGAACATGCACAAGTCCTATGGTGATGGTGTTTCCTATGGTCATGGTGTTTCCAGTGCTGTTTGAATGGTCATGGTGTTTCTAGCGCTGTTTGAATGTTCTTGTAGCAGCCTCCTATTGAAAGTCCAGAGATCACAAGGAAGACCCTTACGGTCAAAGATTCCTGTAGCAATTGCCAGCAATTAGACCAGCATTCATCTCCCAGTAATCTTTGTAGAGAAGTATTCATCCCTTTGAAGAAATCTACACATGATTTATCGTCATAGTCTTCATTGTGTGCCAGGGGGTTCTACGCCTTGGAGGGTTTCTTTGCCTTTGTTTGCTTCAGCGTTCAGCTCTGGAAGATCATTCCATACTTTTTCATGCTAATTGATAAGAGCATTCAGCCTTCTTTGGACATAATTAGTGAGTCAGACTACTCTAGGCTTGTACTAGCTGTTTTGAGGTGGGCCAATTTCATTTGGAGGCTTATTTCAGCCATTTTTGCACAGGTCTTGTTCCTTTTTTTGAGGATGATCACTTGGGATAGATGCATGGAGGTTTAAACTTTATACCCTAAATGCATGGCATTTGGAGGCTGATCGCTGGATATCTTGTTGCTGTTTTCCTTTTTACAGCCCACACATGAGGCAAAGTTACACTCATTTGTTGGAGCGTTCAGCCTATGGGAGCTAGTTGGCACACATTCCATGGAAGCATCCTATTATTGGATGTGTTTCATGAAGGGTTCCACTTTGTTAGAGGGTCTTTTCAGAATTTTCCCATCGCTTGAGAAGGGACCACCCTTGCTTGCACGTGTCAATGTCTTAGAGAGTTCATTGCCATGTTTTGTGGTTTATTG
>LPNX010318482.1:163217-197424 GCA_001517045.1 Pseudotsuga menziesii | reverse complement strand
ATAAAGCTCAATAAGGTAGGCAAAGCTCATGATAATGCATTCACAACTTGACATAAGGGGAGTCTGGAGGGAAAAAGGCCAGCATAAGATCAAGAGGAGCATGAGGCTCTTGCGAAATGTCATGGCAGTACTATGCAACAGACTCCCACACCCTAAAGGAGAAAACGTCGGCATGGGCACCAAATGGAAATAAGGCGCTAACTAGGGTACCCATGTAAGGTGAAGCTCTACCACTCATATCATGCCACTTCTATAGTAGCAAGAAGGTTCCGTGACACAATAGAGTGGGTTTGTACCTAAGGTCATGGTGACATGGTCATAAGGTCATGTAAAAATACAAACGGTGGTGAACCTAACCTATATGCCAGTGTAGACGTTATACCTGGGATAAGTATGAACGGTCTCTGGTCACAAAAGAAGCATCCAACAGACAACTTCAGACCCAAGGAAGACCCAACCACACTCACAACCCACCCAACAACTTCCCACAACATCAGACTCACCAAAAGGGAGGATGTACGTGACTGTATAAAGAACAGCTGCATATGTATGCGCCTTTTGGCCAAACATCCACATATGTACGTGACTGTTGTCCAAAAACCCGCGTATACAGAGAAGGAAGTGGTAAAAAGTAGGTCAAGGCCAAACTAATAAAGGGGAGTGTCAATGGACAAACATACTATAACATGCGACACAGAAACAGAGAGAAACCAAGAGCAAGTCAATAATATCAAGCCCATTGTGCCTGGATACCCCCAAATAAAAACAAGGAACATCACAAGTGGAGTCGCCAATTCTGTTATGGAGAGAAATTCCTATGGCTTGGGGTACCACAACAGATAGCTATAACTCCAGAAATCAATCTTTCCCAATATGCAATAGAAATAAAATGTCTAACACTAAAGGATCAGACCTCGTACCTTATTCCGGATGGTTGAAGTAGATCCCCGTTGAGCTTTCCAATCTTCAGCTTGAATTGATATAATACTTCCTTGAAAACAAGTAAACAATACAAGCATACTATACATCATGGTGTTAGATCTATTCTAGCATATATAATCAATAATGTAAAAGCATTTGACATATTCCAATGGATACAATATTCAATCAAATACACATCATTGGACAAGGAAAGATAGTTCTTATTAATATAAATTAGAGATTACAAGATAGATACAACCTCTGACGGCATGTCTGCGAATCAGAGAAACTGAATCCCCCACTTGGGCCTCCACCACCTCAATCCTCCATCTCACGATAGCAAGCTCACTAGCAAAGGGCAAGCTTGGGAAGAACACAACGGTGCTCCAAAGGGACAAAGGGATGCAGAATCAAGCATAAATTCCGGCAACAATGGACTATAGTTTCGTTGCTTTCAATCTCTCTATATGCCTTCAATGTACCAAGGGGTTCCTTATATAGCTTCACAAGGGATAATGAAGGGTCGAATCCGAGCGATCTCAAGGCATATGGAAGGCCAGGAGTCAAATGAGTTGGATCCATGTCGAGGAAAAATGCAAAAGGATTTGGACTATGCACACATCCCGATGTACATGGATATAGGGGTCAAACCCACATATGTACATGGTTATCGGGTAAAAATCCACGTATATCATTTTTTATGTAGTTTTAGGGATGATCAAGGAAACATCAAAGGATAAAATATGGTCCATGGGGTCTAAAGAGTCTGCAGCGGGATAGGGGAAGGCCATACAAAGTGTGATTCACCTAGAGTGGTGAAATCCGCTATAACAAGTTATGAATGTTGTTTTGTGGATGTCTTAATCCTTCATTTTAATCTAATGATACCTAGAATGAAGATCCAACTTTGTGAAGACAACTGATCCATGTGATTCGTTTAACAATTCATCAATGACGGGAATGGAAAACTTATATTTAATGGTGATCTTTTTGATCTCTCTATAATCAAGACACATATGCCATGATCCATTGGGCTTGTGTACCATTACCACTAGTGCATAGTAAGACCTTTGGCTAGGCGTAATTATGCCATCCTCTAACATATCAACAACCATACACTCAATTTCACTCTTCTGGCTATAGGGATATTGGTAAGGACTGATGTTAGGAGGAACATTGCATTTAATTAAGTGTATATCATGATCATATTATTGAATAGGAGGAAGATCTTTAGGAATATATTCAAAACCCTTGGAATGCTTTTTAATGATCCTTTGGAGATCTAGGAAGATAGGGAACTTTGAGGTTTGAACATTTAAGGACCATAATTATGCAAGTACACATTAATGTCCCCTTTTCAATAACTTTGTCATACCATTAGATATTATCACCTTTCTTGGTTTTCTTGTGATACCATTTAACTCGTATGATTTTTCTTCCCATGTAAATTTAATGAAATTAAAAAAAAAATTAAAATCCACTATTCCCAATGATTGTAACCATTGGACACCTAATACAAAATTAGCCCCACCCATTGGGATAGAAGTAATTGGAATATTCAATACATATTCCCACATAACAAGATTGATATTATGGCATTTCCTTGAGAAATTTATTGTTCCTCCATTTGAAATCATAACTTGAAACTCTAGTGCTGGATATACAAAGCTATTAATATTTTTGGATAATTTATAGTGAATGAAATTATGAGTACTACCAGAATCAATTAGCACTATTACCTTCTTCTTTTTGATATATCCTTCAATCTTGAGAGTTTGACTGCTAATTTCAGACAATGCATGACAAGATATGGTGAGAGTAATTTCTTCTGAAGTATCCTCTTCTATTTATTCTGAGGTTTCCTCTGCTTGAGATGCTTCCTCTTCTTTTTGTTTTCCCTCTTCACAATCTATGTAGAATAATTTATTCTCACCACACTTATGTCCCTTACTATACTTGGTGTCATAAATAAAGCATAATCCTTTTTCTTTTATTTCATCTAGTTGTTGGGGTGTCAACCTTTGTGGTGGTTTATAAGAAGGAACATTATTTTCTTCATATGTGTTGTAGAAGGCCTTTCCAGTAGTCATTTCCATATTTTTACTTTCAACCTTCCTTTCCATCATGAAAACATTCTCTAGGGATGATGGTTAAAATATACACACCTCATGTTGAATGTTATCTTTCAAGGTTCCAATAAAGATACTTGACAAATTATCTTCTGAAATATTCTTCACTCTAAGACTTAACTGCTAAAAGTGCTTGATGTACTCGGTAAAGACCTTTTTCCTTCACATTTACCAAATGGATAAAGAAGGTGTTGTTATTTATATCCCCATAATTTGAAGTAAATTCTTCTATGAATATAGAGAAAGAGATAATAGATTCCTTTTTACGGTCACAAATCCATTGGTACCATACAAATTGACTAGGTTCTAAATATAAGGATGCAATAGTTACCTTTTGCAAAGTGGGCACCTAGTGTAGCTTAAATAATTTCTCCATTGGAAAAATCCATGTGATTGGATCCTTTTCGTAAAACTTTCTCATGTCAATCTCAGGTATAAATTAGTTCCTTGGACCTGAATTGAACCCATGCTATTCTAGTGAATCATCAACTTTTGAGGAATCCAACTTCCTACTCTCCAATTGTTTTTCAATATTCTCCAGACATGACTAGAATAAGTCCTCTTTTTCCTCGTTATCCTCTTCTTGAGTAGGTACACGAGGAATACAACTATTTTTTATACCCTTCATCAATTACTTCAAGTATTGAAGATATTCTTTTCTAACCATCCCTTTGAGATCCTATTTACTAGCCATCTTATTTTCCAATTTTACTAAGTCATCAATTTTCACATTTCCTTTAATCATATCTTCCAACTTGGACACTGTAAAAGATATGTCTTCCATTTCATCATGTGTAGGGGTTGAATCCTATGGGGGTTTGAGGGGAGTGTGATTCTTCCCACTTGCTTTTGGTGTGATTTTGAACAAGAAATATATATCACACCCTAGGTTTTACCATAAATAGATCCTTCTACTCAAAGCTATTCAAGTGAAAAAAGACGTATCCTTTTCAAACCCTGGTTAGGAGATTGTTGTAGGTCCAATTGAACTAATATAAAATTTGAATTTCGACTCCTCTAGATCTGAAACTTCCTCCTATGGTACTCTGAAGTGTCCCATTTCCAATTCCGTGGGTCTAGCCTAATTTGGAAGTTCCAACAAATATTTATTGCAAATCTCCCAAATCTTCTTATTTTTGGCCTATCTAGAGGAAAAAACTTGTACTGTAGCCATGTATTCAATATTTCATTTATGTAGTGGAAAATTCTACCACAGATAGCCTGTTCCGTCTTATTTTGGATGCAACTAGTCTCACTCAATTTGGAGCTCAGATGCCTCAGATATGACCTTTTTCCCTAGAACACCTTGGACTAGTAAAAAACCCTAGATTCCTCTGCAATTATCTATGAAACTATAATGGATCAAGATATGAATTTCGTACTAGACATATTTCATCCTCTTTGAGAAGTTTTATTTTAATTTCAATCTCTGAATCCTCGTAGAAAGTTTTTTGTAGAAAATATTCTGAGATGACTTGTTTTGCAGAAACTAGTCCCAAAGAAAGAGCTTCGATACCAAATGTTATGCAACCAAGTCCCATAAATAACATAAAATAGCAGAAATATACCAAAAGAGAGTAATCCAGGCCTTAATAATGAATACAAGATATAAATAACAATCCTCCTTGAGGGAGGAACCTCCGTACATAATGTACTTGTGCACCCTTACAATGTACTCGAGAAATATCACTTTCAAGAGGGTGTGAGATAATGAACAATCATTTTATATATGATTATGTGATATATGTTTAGGGATACCAAACCTCAATTAATTTTGTTAGAGTCCCTAGATGTGTTATGTGTTTATTTTGGTGTGGTTTAGTGATCAAAAAAATAAATCTTTTCGATTGCACTCAATAATGGAGTCCTTGCGGTTTGAGTTGTATTCGACATGGGTTTATCATTCATTCTTTGGATATGATATATGACATATGCCTCTCCTTAGATACGATGCGTTGATGGTGCTTACAATTGCAAATGAAGTAACACTATTAGCACTTCAAGGACCTTTATCTGGTGGGTAAGCTGATAATTATCTCCCAAATTTTACAAGCTTCTGACGTTTAGTATGTTTCTTGTTGGATGATTAGTCAACCCTAGTTTTATAGGTTGTAAAAACACTTGATGATGTATGTGATGTGGTCCAAATATGGTGAACTATGGGTTGTTAATGGTCCCATTGGATGTTTACATTTTATGAGGGACGATGTTGGATTGAGATTGATTTTCATGGTGAATTGCAATGAAATTTTAATAATGAAATGGATTGTGAGGTACTTTGAATATTCAAACCCTTTCCTAATTTGAATGGGATATGAATTATTAGAATCCAAACATCTGGACGAGATCTAGGATGACTTCAGGTTGTGTGTAATTATCTCTTCTTCACACCTTTTCTAGTTTAGAGAAGCTTACATTTTAAAAATTATGTGGTCCAGTTAGAAATGTATTGCCACAAATGTGAGTTGAAAGTATGCAATACAATTTACAGTATGATTTTAATCTAAAATCTAATTATTGGAAATAAATCCTTTCCTAGCTAAGAGCAGTAACTACAAATGAGAGCCACATAAATTATATATAATACTCATGAGATTCAAGAGAATGTTTCTTTTCCATAATGAATAGGGATATATATTCAACATGAACATAGCTAAGAAATAATAGTCCTACTTAGATTCTATCCAATTTATGTGACCGACAATTAAGCAAGTAAAATTAGAGTTACATAAATGAGAAATACATCACCATGAAACTAAAAAAATAATATGCAAAGATATTCTCATAGATTATTCTATCACTAAGTAAAGAACATCATAAGTTCAAGTATCCATACACTCAAATCAACACGCTCAGAACAAGATTCTTTATATTAGTTACTTCTCAAAAACTTGACAAGGTATTTCCAAGAGAAAAAAAAGCCCATTCTTTTTCTCTTGAGAGTTTCTTTTATAACTTTCCAAAAATGACTCTTGGGTGACTGACCCTTCATCTTCCTTGGTCACCCAAATTACCTTAGACTATTCAACTCCCTTTTACAATGATCTTGAAAAGTTCAAATGTTACATGAAGGGTGCCCCCCTAGACCATCTGACTCACTTTCTTGAAAAATATGGTTTAACTTTATCATAACTTTTAAGTATTGTAAAATGTCATTTGGGAGTTGCACCCTTAGTGGTCATGTAAGTTCACAATGTGTCATATTGAACAGACATAAAATCAATGCGTTGGTTCCTTAGTGATTCCAAGTCTATCACATGCTTGGAAACTTCACTATAAATAATACTAAGACCCTTTTTTCAAAGAAATGGTAGAAGTATTTAATAAATTAATGCCTTTGGTTGGGGATGAAATGTGATCCATTAAATATTCTTTTGTGACCTCGGGCGTGACCCCCATTGTGACTTGTCTTTAGTTAATGAACTTCGTTACTTTTCTTTTCCGTCTTATTTTTTCTTAGGCTCATATATATCACCAAAAGAAGGAAATTGACACCTTTCTATCACTCTTGTGGTTTCCTCATATAATTTTTGGAACTTACCCATGGTAGTAGATATATTATGTTGAATTTTTGTTCCTATAATCTTATTGTGAGAAAAAAACTACATAATTGTGGTGTATAGCATTGGTTGTCATCCTTGGGAGGTCTCCTAGTGATTCCTTTTCTACATGTTACCATTTAATTAATTATTTTAAAACAAATTGTGTTCCTTCTAAAATGCATCCATAATCCTTTGCATTCCCCAAGATGTCATTTAGTTGAACATAGCGGTTTTGTAGTTCATGAAGGTGATCATATATCTAGTCATATTCTTTAGTTGGATCCTCTTGTGAGTCATTGGTAAGACCCAAATGAGGTAGCCGATTTTACCTATCATACATGAAACAGTTTGTAAGGTCAATCATGCAAGGAGGAGAATCAAAGTACCTTTGTCATGAAGAGGAAGGAACCCTTTTTAATATCAATTCTTAACCACCACATTTTCCAAATTTTTTAAAGGGGAAGGTTGTTACTATCCCAAAACATTTGTAGGGAACTAGTGCATAAAACATAAATATAAACCCAAAGGAAGGTACTCAACAGTGAAAATTTATGAAATAAATAAGACTTCAAACACTACACCATCCAAAGACAATAGTAAGAATCACAAGCCTTTAAATATTGATGGACATTCCAAACAAATTTTTGGGTGATACGTATGAAACCTTTTCTCTTATAATAAGAGGGAATGACAAAAAAATAAAGTGGTAGGTTTAGTAGAGGAGCACAAAGTGAAGTGCAACTCAGCTCTAAATAAAAATTTGCTTGCACCATACTGCAAAATCCATAGTATCAATCATTGAATCATAGAATATGTAGGAGAAGCAAAATAAAAATTTCCACATTAAGATTTGAATCAACAAAACAAATATACATGCATTGTTTAATTAAAGTTCTCGAAATAACTTAATATTTTAACCACAGGGAATTCACTTAGTGAACCTCTCACATAGCACGTGCAATCGTGGGATATTAAAGAATACCCTTAATTTCAAGAGATATTGACCCAAACTCTTTTTGTTGAAACCCCCTCCCAATACTTAAAACCTCCTCCCCACCCCTTTTTATACCTCAATCCTTATAAACCACCCTACCCACCCCCACCTTAAACCCCTCATCCCCCCAATACTAGTAATATATTGGTTCAATTTTTGATAATTTTAAAACCCACAATATGAACTAACGTGATAGGATATTGGCCAACAAGTGAAGCCCCCGTGATTTTAACCAATAGTACAAAAGTGGAGCCTTGAAAGTCAAAATCATCCTAATCCATGCTCATTTGGTTTGTTGCACAAGGATACTTAATTTAAAGTTATTACACAATACAAATTCAATTTTTCCATAGTTTCTAATTGCATAGATGAGGTGTTGTGCAATGTGAGGGCCATTTTTTTGTGACGTTACTACACAATGTAAATTAATTTTTTCCATAGTTTCTAATTATGTTGATGAGGTGGAGTGCAATGTGGTTCCCCTCAGTTTTTATAAATCATTTTTTTGTAGTCCCTACTTATGGGAAAAAGATGTCATTTTCTTTAAATTAAAGAGCATGAGCATAGGTTGGTCAAGGATAGAAAACCATACCTGACCAACAATGACTAAGGAAAGTAGGGGATTTCCCTAGTGATAACAAATCAATTTGAGATATTAGCCAATGCAATTAAGCAACCCATAGTGATAAAAAATCAATCCAATATATTAGCCAATGCAAGTAAACAATCTATAATGATAACAAATCAATCCAAACGATTATGCAATGAAAGTAAGCAACCCATAATGAAGGTTATGAAACCATTGAGTAATCAAGGTTGAGAAGAAAAATATTTGAATGTTAGTCTGAATCTAAAAAATAAGTGAACCATGGAATGCACTTAAAATGGGACTCGCAACTTTTTATCGGACTAAGAACCTAAAAATTTATAGTCTTCATTTGTAAAGGATTGAAAAATAATAATAAATCTGTCAAGTTAGTTGTAGGTAGGCCTATTCTCCTAGCTAATAAATGGACAACTAACCAATGACGTTAAATGGAGAAGAATGGTTAGGAAATAAAATGGGAGCATGACCTTTATGGCCAAGGAGAAGCACGATTAGAAAAGAAAATAGGGGCATCGTTATAAGAGGGAAGATGAGAAACATAAAAACATTAATGTCATATCCATGTAGAGACCCAAATCTATAGAGTCCAACAAAATTGACACATGTTATTAGAAACTCAAATATATGAGACAAATAAAAAAATAGGGGATTAGGATTAATAACAAATGAATGCATAAAATTCAAATTGAAATCCCCAAGTGACAAGCATGAAAAAAATTATTCCGCATTTTAAAACACTTGATGTTTTATGAATAAAAATTATTTTCTTTATTTCTAAAAGATAGATTTCTCTAGTTAAATAATCATTATGTGTAATGGCATGGGAATACTTGCAATCTATGGTTATATTTTAGTTCCCTATATAGATTTTTTTGACTATACTATAATTAGGTTTCTTTCATAGAATTTGATAACTATAGTTGGGTCTCACACATATTTTTGTAGAATACATAGCTACAATTAGTCTTATAAAGAAACACATACCAAATCATTGGAATCAAGTTGAATAACTCATTATGCTTTAGGCACTCTGAATTCGAGATTGAATATCAATTTGTTTTGCAATCTATTTGGTTTTAAAGCTGAGTTCAAGTACATATTTGGGAGAAGTGTAAGGGAGAGGAAAATTTGATGATCCTTCCTTTGATGGAAAGAGGAAAAAAGTGGATAACGAGTTCACAACTAACTACTATTTCCAATTTGACTAACCCTACGTTAATGAGTTATTGTGGGACTAAAACCCCACAAAATGGGGAGGGTTTATTTGTAAAGGATATATGCATGTTGGGTCTCCTAAACTGAGTTTGTTTAAACTACTAGATAAATGGTGCAAGGGTTATGTTAAAATAACTAAAGGGTTATGTTGGCATAAATGAAATAGATACATCAACATGATTAACCTATCCAGCAAATAAGTAGTTGCAATACAATTTTATAGAAAGAGAAAGAAGATATAACGGTAATAAAATGAAGTAGAGCAAAGGCGGGGGGGGGGGGGGGGGGGGAATAATCAAATAGTTGCATGACACTTTTATAGCCAAGAGAAAGAAGATATAAGGGTAAGAGAATGAAGCAGAGCAATGGGGGAAAAAGTAGTCATTGTGTTGAAAACCATTATGTATCTTTGAATTTCTCATGGACAAACATTTTGTATTAGAATTAGTTGTTGTATCTATTACATCCATTTTGTATTTTTGAGTAGTTTCTATATTGGACAACAATTTCTATATTGGACAACTTTTTCTTATATAATGACTATTAACATAAAAAATTGTCCACATAGATCTCTATGGTCCAAACCATAATTATACATCATAATCCCATCATTATTCCCTTCATTTTGACCTTCACAACTAAAATGTTACCAAAATTAGTCCAAAACATTATTATCCCTTCCCCCATAAAAATAGGGAAGTTGAGCATTTATTGGAGCATAATAACCCCACTCTCTCCAAAAATGACCAAAAAAACCCTTAAATGAGAATGGGTAAAAAACCATGGATAAATACCATGCACAATAAAATACCATGGGTCAATACCACGAGTATGAAAACCTTGGATCATTATATAAATACATTGTGAAGGTCTCCCCACAACAAATTTACATTTCAGAAACTTATGAATTTTGGACATTCCTTAATTCATTTTTGGCCATCATCACCTTTCACCACACTATCCCATGTTGCATGTTGGGTTCTTCGTGTAACCCTTGATCCTTTTCCTAGTGAAAACCCCTTGTTGGAGATAAATGGAGACCAAGATCGTGGGAGCCTACTAACCATTTCTTCAAACGGATGTAGTGGCCCAAGTTAAAGGTATTTCTTTGTGTTATTTTATTGCATTAGTTAGATAAAAGTATAAATTTATTGTTATTGCTTGTTGTAAGTCGAGGTTGAGAAATCTCTTGCACCATGAACTCTACCCCTAGATCCGTTTGATCTAGGATAGGCTGTTTTAGATGTAGTAGGGGAGAAATCCCCACTATAATGACCAGTAAAGGGAAAAAAATAGTATTTTTTATATGCCAAGCCTTATATCTGTAAGCTTTATTGGCCTTAAAGTATACGAAATGGGTAGAATTTGGGCCATTGACAAATGCCAAGGATGAATAGGTAATTTTCATTTCTATATATGAATATATTTTCCATATTTGGGCTAGTTGTTGAAATCATTTATGGTAATGGAACTACTTTAATCTTTGAAAACTAATTAGAATTTGTTGTAGGCTTAGTGCTAAACATTCAACATATTCCACTTACTACCCCTAGCGACCAAGTTGAATCTAGAAACAAGCAATTCAACATGATCCTATAAAACGTTATATAGATAAACCTCTCCAATGGAGTACTCAATTATTGTGCACCTAATGGAATACTCAACTATTGTTAATCTAATGGATTGATTAGCATTGAGTAGCAATACTAAAAAGGACAATAGAGATAAATCTCACCAATGACATACTTGGATATCGTGCACCTAATGGAATTCTCAACTATTGTGCATTTAATGGACTGGGTAGAAATGCTAAAAAATATGATAAAGATGAATCTCACCAATGGAAGACTCATCTATTGTGCACCTAATGGAATAATCAACTATTGTTTATCTAATAGATTGACTAGGCTACTGCCAAAATAAGCATAGTTTAAAATCCCTCCACATACTTTATGTATAAGAGAGAATACTGCCTCTCAAACTTATGTTAGCTTCTTTCTAGATTTCTTTTCAAACTGAAATTTTAAACAAGAGTGATTTATATTAGAGGCACAGTGCCTAATTGGCCTTAAAAGAAGAATGCAATCATGCAATGAAAAAGCTAAAACAAGGAAAGAGGAAGTTAAAGAGAAAGTTAAAAATCATTTTGATAAAAGAGTAAAGTCAAACTTTTTATTGGATGGCCCATCCTAGTATGGGATTTTACCCATGTCGAGAAAAGAATAAATGTCAGAAAGGTTTGTATGGGATTATGAAATTTCATAACATCTAATTTTATTTGTACTTGGGAAATATTGTCTAGTTTTAAAAATTGCAAGACAAAATTAAGCATATTGATACTAGGAATTTCTAATTTAATTAAAATTAATCTTGAAGTCGACATATCCAAATTTGGCATGTCAAATTAGGCATGTCTAGTTTTAACAAATTAGGTGTGAATGTTGTCATAACGGCTTAAAATACTATAGTGTACAACCAATGTCCATTGGATAAGTACATGCATGCACAACTACTTAAAATACTAGTCAGCAACAAGTGTCCATTCCATAAGTATTTGCATGCACTGTATAACTACAGTGACCCTAGTCATTCCCTGTCTGATTGCAGTAGTTATGTGTGGAAGGTGAAGTTTTGGAACATATTTCATTCCAGGAAGGTAAGTTTTGTTGTTTTTTCTATATAAGCTCAATTTTTTGTGTGAGGTATTTACACATGGTTGCATCCTTTTTGAAAAAGAAAATTCTTGTTTGCATACTGCACCTCGTTGCATCCATAAAACAAATTTTCTTTTGTATGAGGGATTTGCACGTGATCACATACTTAAAAAGAGTTTCATATCTTAGATAGTTTTCTTGTTTCCTATAAAGTAAAAAACCAATCCAACCTTCCCAATACCCTATTCAAGCCCCTATATACATAATTATAAACTCCCCCTAATATCTACTTGTTTAAGTATATTGAAAATACACCTTGACCCCTATATACTAAACAATATATTGTTTCATTTTTTTAGAGTATTAAATCACCCAAATGAACTCACATGCTATAACATTTCCTATCTAGTAAAACCTCCATGAGTTGATGACAAGGTGCACTATTAAAGGACTCATTTGTGACATAGTGAGTTCAAAATTCAATTAGTCTAGTGTTTCATGCATGGGAAATGTTTGTATGCCTAAACATATAGTGTTAACAAATTGAAATCAACCTAATGCCACACAAGTACGATCCTGACCACAGTTGTCGATTCCCCTAATATAAATAAATAATTTATTTCAAAAGATTTAATATATAATGTTTTTTTTTCAAAAAATTGCATATAAATTAGAATTTTGACATGACTTATTATTTAAACAATTTAACCAAAAATCTATTTATTAGAAGATTTGTTTTTTTATAATTGAAACGAATTATTAAAAAATTAATACATGTTTTTTGGAACATTCCCTCTAATGAATAGAAAATGTGTGGTGGTATCTACATTCTTTCTAGTAGAAAGACCAATGCAATTATCTAGAAGTAACATGGTATGCAACAAATTCCATACATATGTATGTCCTGCACAATTTTTTTCCAAAACCACTAGAAATTGAAGTAGCATTGAGTCTAATATAAACTATATTATACACTTTCATTATTTTTCTTGGGAGTTACAAGTCACATAGGTCCTTATTATCCTTGTTTGATTTATTAACACCTTCCGTAGGCATTTGCTAACCGAACATATTTTAGCCTGGCGATAAGTGAAGGTTTTAAACTATGGAAAGGGGAGTAATCTTTTAAATGTAATCTCTGACAATTATGAGATCATAGCGAAATTGGGATTTGTTAGTCTTCATTCATCCCAACACTTATAACTCATTTTTTATTTATTTAGTACTCACATGGACATTTTATGTTTTATGGGGGTGATGGTTGTGTATTTCTTGATTTGGTCCATTGGAGAAGATAATTTTTTTTACATATTATATGTATGTATATATATATATATATATAACTTTTTAAGGTTGGAATATTAACATTTTATATGGCATCATAATGTTTCTTGTTATAAAACTAAAGGCTACACAGACGAGTCATAAACACCTATTCTCTCACTACAAAGTATGGTTGTATTGTAGCTTTTCTCCACTCATCTTTACGTTGCCCCTTTGTTAGAAGCATTAAATGTTTGTCCTAGTTTGGTGTAATCTTTGGATATAATATCTTAAGCATGAGTCTTGTAACTTAAATTTTATACTTCAACACCAACTTTGCTACATATTTTTATTCTTTACACTATACTCATGGCTTTGTTAGTAAATCATACACTCTATTTGTCAAAGGGGCATGGTACATATGGTTTATTATGAACTTTAACAAAAATCTCTCATATATGTTCATATCTAGTTGAGACATATGTTTTTTCAAAATGAATTTGGAACAGTTACACAGAGGCTATTATACCCATTTTATTTCACCAAATGTGCCCCTATTTCATGAAGAGGTAGGAACCCATTTTAAGATCAATGCTTAACCACCACACTTTCCAAAATTTTTAAAAGGGGACGTTGTTGCTAGCCCAACAAATTTGTAGAGAACTAGCATAATACATAAATAGAAACCAAAAGGAAGGTAGTCAACAATGAAAATTTATGAAATAAATAAGACTTCAAATAGTATGACCATCCAAAGACAATAGTATGAATCATCAAAAGAATTTCAATATTGATGGTCATGCCAAACAAATTGATGGATGATAATTATCTTGATGAGGTAGAGTGCAATGTGGTGCCCCTAATTTTTTATGAACCGTTTTTTTAATAGTCCTTACTTATGGGACAAAGATGTCATTTTCTTCAAAAAGAGTAGAGGCATAGGTTGGTCAAGGATAGAAAACCATACTTGATCAACATTGACTAAGTAAAGTAGGAGGATTCCCTAGTGATAAAAAATCAATCCAAGAGATTAGCCAATGAAAATAAGAAACCCATAGTGATAACAAATCAATCCAAGATATTATCTGCAAGTAAGCAACCCATAATTAAATCTATGAAGCTTGAGAATCAAAATCTTTGAATGTTAGTTTGACTCTTAAAAAAAAAAGTGAAGCATGGAATGCACTTAAAATGGGACTCGCAAGTTTTTCTTGGACTAAGAACCTAAAAATTTATAGGTCTAATTAGTAAAGAATAATAATTAAAAATAATAGTAATAGTAATAATAATAATAATAAAGAAAAAAAAAGAAATCAAACTAGAGAAATACATGATGATCTCCAAACTGGTGCAATAATATTGTTTTACGGGAGATACAGATATCTATGGGGATAAAGTTGTTACTATTTGAGATGGTTAGTAGTAGAGTTATTGTTACGAAGACAATTGGGTTCGTAAGCAGACCGAAACTCGCAAGTTGGAAAGGTACGGGAAGTGGATCAAAGTACGAATATCATAAGTACTTGTATGCAAAACTAATTAAACTACTACGGTTGAATTCCAAGGTTCATAGCATAAGTAATTTGCATGCACAGATAAGTAGCTATTCCTTGTCTTACTATTAGCATGGTTTGGTTGGACTGGAAAATTCATAAACTTCGGTATGGTATTTTGAATTTTCATCTTTTCCTGCTACCCATTCGATCCTTCTGCTTTAAACCTTAGACAAAAGTCTACTCCATAAAAGGATAGAAAGGGTGATTCAAAGCCCTCTACCATTGAGTATTTGAGCTCCATGAAAGTGAATTTTTGGCATAGATTTGGCTCTAGACGATCATTTCTTCTCCAGGAAAGTGAAGTTTTGGCAAAGATTTCGCACTAGACGATCATTTCTTCATCAGTTGTGTGTGGAAGATGAAGTTTTCGCACACATTTCTGTCCATGAAGGTAATTTTTGTTCTTTTCTCTGTACAAGCTCGATTTTTTGTGTAAGGGATTTGCACATAGTTGCATATTTTTGAAAAAAAATCTTCTTGTTTGCGTCTTTAAAATTATTTGCACATGCTTACATGCTTAAAACAAATTTTCTTTTGTATGAGGGATTTGCACATAAAACAAACATTAAAAATTATAATCTTATAAAAAGTACACTTAAAATTAACATTAAACATTAGAATCTTCAAAAAAAATACACTTAAAATAAACATTAAACATTAGAATTAAAAAAAAAAATCAATATAAAAATAATGTTCTACATATTTTTTTGAAACTATACATTTTTATCTAGTTATCTATTTATTTATTTATTTTAAATTAGTAATTACACACTTAACACTTAAAGTTACCAACATGATTAAATTAAAAGGATTCTTAAAAAGTGTGCATTACGCGTGAAAAGTTAGTGTTGGATTAATCACAATACAAGTTTTTCACAATATGTAAATTTGAAGTTAGGTGGCTCCCAAGTGGAGAGTGTCCATATCCCTAATCATTTGAATTATGATGAATTTGAATATATAATTAACCCAAAAATTCTAATAATATATAACTTCATGCATTTTCCATATTTTCCATATTTGACTTATGATGAATTTGAATATATCATTAAAGATATTTTCCATATTTGGGCTAGCTCTTGAAATCATTTATGATAATGGCACTACTTTAATATTTCTAAACTAATTAGAATTTGTAGTAGACTTAGTGCTAAACATTCAACATATTTCACTACTACCCATAGGGACCAAGTTGAATCTACAAACAAGCAGTTCAACACGATACTAAAAAATATTGTAGAGATAAACCTCACTAATGGCATACTTTGGTCTTGTGCACCTAATGGAATACTCAACTATTGTGCATATAGTGGGATGAGTATCACTGAGTAGCAATACTAAAAGCGATAATAGAGATAAACCTCACTAATGGCATACTCGACTATTGTGCACATGATTAAATGCTCAACTTTTGTGCATCTAATGGATTGGGTAGCAATACTAAAAAAATTGATAGAGATGAACCTCACCAATGGTATACTCTATTGTGCACCAAATATAATACTCAACTATTAGTATTGTGCACCTAATAGAATACTCAAATATTGTGTATCTAACAGATTGACTAGACTACTACCACAATAAGCATAGTTGAAACACCCTCTAGATACTTTATGTAGAAGAGACAATAATGCCTCTCAAACTTAAGTTAGCTTCTTTCTAGATTTCTTTTCAAACTGAAAGTTTAAAGAAGAGTGACTTATATCAAAAACACAATATCTTATTAGAATTAAATGAACAATATAATCACGCAATGCAAAAACTAAAACTAGGCAAGAGGAAGTTAATAAGCATTTTGATAAAAGAGTAAGGTCTATTTTTTTTATTGGATAGCCCTTTCCTAGTATGGGATTTTACCCATGTTGAGAAAAGAATAAATGTCCTAAAATTTTGTATGGGATTATGAAATTTCATAAATTTCATAAATTTCATAACATCTCATTTTATTTTTACTTGGGAAAGATTGTCTAGTTTTAACAAATGCATGTCTAAATTAGGCAAGTCTAATTTTATTAAAATTAAGCTTGAAGTTGGCATATCTAAATTAAACATGTCTAGTTTTAACAAATTAAGTCTATCTAAATTAATCATGTCTAGTTTTAACAAATTAGACCTTCCTGAATGTTGGCATAATTACACTACAGTACAACCCAGTGACACTTGAGTCAATGTCCATTTCTCTTTCCCCCCAATATTATGGTTCCCAAACTCCATGGTTCATGTGTCTTCAATTCAGCTTTAAGATAGACTAGTTGTTCAACACAAATCACGCTCGATCCTCCCCATAAAAAATGCGTGATCCTTCCCATAAAAATGTGTTTCCTTCCTCGTCGAAGGAAATAAATCAAACTAGAGAAATACATGATGATATCCAAACCGGTCCAATAATACTGTTTTACAAGAGCTACAGATATCTATGAGGATATCTTCATTGTATATTACACACACACCCACCCACCCACACACACACACACACACACACACACACACACACACACACACACATGCAGAGTCTGCATTGTAGGGGACACATAGCATGAAGCATTGTTTCTATTGAATCAAATCTTCTTGTATCACAATATCACTTCAACGAGAGAAACCACAAATGCAACGTTCAAATCCATCGAGCATTACGTCAATAAGTCTAAGCTCGTTGGCCACTAGTATTTTAATTGATTCACAACATATCCGCTAGAATCTCAACTCCAACTCATTCGTGGCATGCATCCTCACCCCCCTACATTTTTTGGGGTTTTTCTTTGCCACAGTAAACATTTAATTTAATTGCAACATCCTTGATAGTGTCGAATGTGCCTAGTCACACTTCATCCTTCTTCCACTGATCTCTTATCTCCCCTGCGGATCACCCTCATGGACACTTCTCATGTCCCTAGAATGTGTTTCTTTGATGCTTTGAAATTCTTTCTGATAATCTTATATCCCCACATTTGCTTTGTTCCCCTCTATTGGAGATTTGATAAATTTAATGAAGTAAAAACTTGTAGTAAAAATGACGACAAAGAATCTTCCCAAATCTAGGATTTTTGGAGATCAACCTCTACCACCCTCCAAATATGAAGAGAATAACAACCATAAATATTATTCTAGCACCTATCAACATAATTAAATATTAATAAATTTTGTAAAAAAAAACCATAAAACATTAGAATCTTTAAACAAAAAAGTCAATATGAAAATAATGTTCTACATATTTTTGTGAAAGTATGCATTTTTATCTGGTTATTTATTTATTTATTTAATTTTTTTAAGTAACTAATTACACACTTAACACTTAAAGTTACCAACATGATTAAGTTAAAAGGATTCTAAAAAAAGTGTGCATTAGGCGTGAAAATTTGGTGTTGGATTAATCACAAAACAAGCTTTCCACAATATGTAAAATTGAAGTTAGGTGACTGCTACGTGGAAAGTATCTATATCCCTAATCATTTGACTTATGATGAATTTGAATATATCATTAAACCAAAAATACTAATAATGTATAACTTCATGCGATTTCAATCCATAAAATATTTAAAACTATACTCCTCGCTACGTTTTAAATTTAAAAAAGAAAAAACGATACTATTCCCAAGGTCTCATAAATCTACACATATTTTGTCTATTATTAAAGTGGTTAGCTATTGAGATGGTTACTAGTAGAGTTATTATTACAGACTCCACAATACACTTATTGAAAAAGAGATTCTGGTAGTTTGGGCTATGCTATCCACCTACCAAGTCGCTATTCAATCGAAACGCTAGTCGATTGCACTGTAGCATTCCGACTGTTCGAAGCATTATCAATTACAGCACAGGTTTTGACTCAGAGATATAAAAAAACAAGAAGAAGTGCCACTTGTAGTTGCTATCATTATAATAACATAGTGCATGTTGGGGGCAGAAGTGGAGCTTTTATTATTTATTTTTAAGCAAGGGAGAGTGTAGCCATTACTCCATTGATTTTAGGACTAACCGTTTCAAAGGCCCTGTTCGAACTATGAACTATTTACATATAACACTAGTTATTCTTTGTCTTACTGTTAGCATGGTGTGGCCTGACAAATGCATAAAATTTTGTATGGTATTTGAATTTACATCCTTTCCTGCCATCTGTTCGACAGAAGTCTGCTCCATAAAAGGCCAGAAAGGGTGATTCAAAGCAATCTGCCATTGAGTATCCGAGCTCCATGAAAGTGAAGTTTTGGCACAGATTCCTCTATAGACATTCATTTCTTCTTTAGGAAAGTGAATTTTTTGGCACAAATTTCGCTCCAGACTATCATTTCTTCGTCAGTTGTGTTTGGAAGGTGAAGTTTTGGTACAGATATAGTTCAAGGAAGGTAAGTTTTGTTCTTTTTTTTTTCTATATAAACTCAATTTTTTGTGTGAAGAATTTACACATGGTTGCATCTTTTTTGAAAAAGATATTCTGGTTTGCATATTTAAAATGATTTACACACTAATACATTTGGGCGGATTTTTCCACGAAATATTTCCACGTTTTGAACATTCGTCGATTAATACTTCATTTTTTTTTATCATGGCGGAAAAACCATGGCAATATCGACATTGTTTAATTTTCGACGAAATTTCGTCTCTATATTGACAATATTTGGCTATCTTTGCACACCCTCCAAACCAATTCTAGCTTTCAACGGATCTTGGTTGTTTACGTGCAGCTTAACTCATGCATTTTTGTCCACATCTAACTTATAAGAAGATATGGCTATTTGCATAATGAAGTAAACTTGTTTTGGGTGAGAAGTGAATTCTAGCCCTCCCTCGGTTCATATTCTCGGTTCATATTCAAGCCAACAAGCATGAACTAGCTAGCATTGAACGTCAAAGAAAAAGATTGTTTCTATCTTCTGTTTGATCATAGAGAGAAATCATGAAATGGAAACCCTCCATAATAATAAAATTGATTTGATTTTTTTCCCCAGTTGTTGTATCTTTTTTCTTGGGTCTGGGTCTGACTGGCTATGTGTGGTATAATATTTTATGCATATGACAGAAGCCGCCTATACCCCCTCCTTAGGCCATCCATGTGCCCTTATATTTTGCATAGAGATGTTTACACTTGTTAATATATGATGTCACCATGGATAAATAGTAATTGCCATGAAACTGACTACCTCATTGCAGCTATCTCTACTACTGCAACCTAGTTACCTATACAATGTTGGAATAGATAATTTTACCTTTTATATTGTCAGTTTACAACTCCTGTGCGGGAGCGTGCCAAGCTATAACACTTAGCACATTTTTTATAGTTGTGATAAGGTTCTTGGTGATTAATTGAGCACGGATTGAGCCCGGATTTCTTTATCAACCATATCCAAAACAAGAGAGATCAGTCATACTCTGCAACAATCATCTGGCCGTAAATTTATAAAAGGTAAGCATGCATCCTTTTTTGGGGGATACAAACTAACATTGAGGCTCAAAATAACAATTATATTCTTCGGGTCATGTACCTTACGAATGAATTTAACAACACTGCAACTCCCTCCTTTTATTTAAACTAGAGTAATTGCAATAAGAGGGCCCAATCAATAATGACTCTAGCCAATTCATTTTTTTTATAGACCCATTGCTCCACTAAGCTATTGGCCATTGAAATAGTGTTAATTAATTTCCAAAGTAGAAGGTCAACTTTCCAATTGGACCATTTGGGCCACCTAGTGTTCCAATTCCCAAACTATCAAGGTCTCCTTGTGAGTAAATCAAAGGCCATTGCACAACACTTGTTGGCATCAACGAAAACTTCAGTATGTTAGACATAATGCTCATTGAGAGGGGGGGTGAATCAATGAGATAAGGCTTGAACTCAATTTCAATGTCTTTTCTTACCAATATTATAATGCCCGCAACCATCTCTGTCATCAAGTTTGCTTGTCTATTGTCATGCCACCATCTCCTTGTCATATTTGCACCAACATCTTTGTCTTGCCCAAATAATATTCAAATGACCACAGAAGGGTCATTTGACTCTCTAGATGTTCCATGCTTGTCATGTTTGCTTGTAAATGTCATTATGCATGTCCTTAGTCATCTCTGTCCTTCATGTCTTGTTCCAAATACACCTTGCCATGTCATCATGGTTAGACACCTCTTCGAATCTCTATTTGTTATTTATTGTTTTAATGAAATAATCAATTAAAACTTCTTATAAACATTACATATCTCCAATAGTAAGATATGTCTCTTCAAAACTCTGTCTTAATTCTTTTTATTAAATTTTTATTTATTTTTCTAAATACATTCCTGTAGCTTCTTATTAATAAAATCTTTTTATTATTTTTCACTAACTTTGCAGGTCCATATTTTCTATATATGACCATCATAATGCAAACTGAAAGTATGGATGGATAGCCACCTCAACAAGGATCAGATCCATGTCACCTTTTGAACTTTTTGATACACACGCATTATCTGGAGATCATTTGAAAATAGGCTTCCAAATTTTTTAATTTAACACAAAATTTAACTTCATGTAAAAAAAAGTTTTATTCTACTTTAGCAGATTGATTTCTCCCTCATGTTGTCACCATAAGGAAACCTACAATCATGGTTAGATAGCCATTTCAACAATGAACAAGACCATATCACAAGATAAATCTGTTGACACACACACAACCTTTGGCAAGCATTTCAAAATATCTTCTCAACCTCTTTTGAACATCAAAGCATATTTCTTCCCATTTTGGTAGACTCCTATTTCACATGTGTGAACACTCTATGGAGACCTGAAGTTAGGAGCAGATGGAAAAATTACCAAAGAATGGATCCATGACATTTGATAAGTTTACTTGCACAAAGATAGCCCTTGGCGGGCATTTCCAACTGACCTCTCAAAATCCTGTTTTTAACACTTGGTCAATTTTCTTTTGTTCTCATCATGCAAAATATTATTTTTCTTATTTTGGCAGATTTATATTTTGCATATGAGACCAGCATAAGACAACTTGAAGGTATGGTTAGATATTCAGTTCACCAAGGAACATGACTATGCTACTTGATGAATTTTATCATCAAAATAACCCCTCCTTGAGGGCATTTCAAAATGCCTTTTCAATTTCACGAATCTAACACAACCAATTTTCTTGTGTTCTTAAAATGCAAGATAATATTTTTCTTACTTTTGGCAGATTTATATCTTTATCATAACACACTCCATAGGATAAATGAGACCATGGTTAGATGAACCCATCAATAAGCTATAGCCTAACACTTTAATATTTTTTTCATCATCTTATGAGATAGGGAGGGAATTTCCCTAAGGCCGCTGAGGTAGTTTTCCCAGTACTAGAATAGTGCAAAATAGCCTGAAACTCTATTTTGGAAGACCATTATTGTTGGCCTCCTATTTTGACTGTTCAACACAATATTTTCTAGTTTAAGTCTCATGAAACCAAGTAATCATCAGCTTTATTTAGTGTTGTTTTGTGCATGGTTATGCCTTTTGAAGAGCAACATTGCTAGGAGCTTTGGTAAGTGACTTTTAATTGTTTATTTATTATTTTGCTTTGTTTTTATGTATATAATGGAACCTATAGTTTTCATTTAATAATGGGTCAATTAATGAGTCTTTATTTCTTTTATGCAGGAGTCTTTTGGTTATTTGGCCCAACGCTTGTCTCGGCGCTCCAAAGAAGATCTATGTTGGCTAAACCAGATATTTGGGGGATTTTATTGCCGGGATAACATCTTATTTGATTTCCAATCGCTTCTAGGACACAGGTGCAGTTATCCAGTGCTGTTCTGAGGATGTCATTTGCTCAAAGTGGCATTCCCATCCTTGATTAGGAACCTGATTTCGGGCTCAATTTATGAACAATCGGTTGGGAATTGTTCAAAACGGTTCGAAACCCACTTCACAAATGGCCCCATTTACCCCTAACAATGGGAAATTTTTATAATTTCTGAACGAATGTGGAGAAATCCTTTCTGGAATAGACGTGGTTTTGCCAGATTTGGTGTTGGTCGTTTTATGGGTAGTTGCACAAATTTCAAATATTTGGGATGGGTCTTGTCCATATGTCCATGTATAAATAAATCCTGAGAAGGAGATACACGGGGAAGACTGTAAAACTCTATTTTTATCAATAGATCCAGCGTTTATCTTCTTTAAAACTCTAATTTAAGGCTGGTAGGCGTTGAGGGCAGGGCCCACCTTCAACACCGATCCTTTATACTGAAGTGTTGTTTGTTTTGCAGTAAGTAGAGTGATGTTTTTATCCTTTGACACTGTTTTTATGGAATGCTAATGGTTTTATTCATTTGTGAGTTGAAATGGAATTTATATTTGCAGAATATTAATTAATATCATTTGCATTCAATTTAGCCTGTAGAATCGATTCAGGGGTGGATTTGTATTTTAACCCTCTTTGGTTTTCAGCGTGATATTGCTTATTGATGGTTATGATTATTGTTCAAAGACTCTGTTCAGGGTTATGGAATTTACAAATTGTGTGATGAATTTGATTTGGTTTATTGTAGAATCAATTTAATGAAGGTTGAGAATAGATTGAAATTTCATATTTCTTTTATTGGCAGCGTTACATTGAATAGTGAATAGCTCCAATACTTGTCGAGTTTATCAGACAGTAGGGTATTTTCGAATCATAGTGTGTGGATTTCAACAAGAGTTGCAGTAGATTGTTGAATGAGTAGAGGGTTTACAAACTTTAACTTATAGAGTATTTATGGTTTTTCTTCAAACACCATTTTGAACTGGCTAAATAAGAGTTGGATTCATGCTTTTGAGGTTGAATGGAATCACAGTTTACAGCATTGTTTCTTAGGTGTGAACATCAGTCTCACAATCCATATAGATTAGAGTGAGTGTGTATGCTTCGAACAGTTCCAGTACTTATTGGTGTGCATTCTCTGAATAGTCCCAGCATTCTTTTATGTGAATAGAATGCAGCAGTAAGTGAGATTTCATTTTGTCAACTATGTGTGAGTGGTTTAAAGCAGAGACAGACTTCATTTCAAAAATTGCTGGTTAGTGAGGAATGTTTGTCTAAGTTTAGCATCAGGATTGCAGTCTTAACTCAGCATACTCATTGGTAGGCAAGGTTGGAACTAGGGTTTTCATTTGCTAAGTTCTTTTCTTAACAAGCTGTTTTCTCTACAGGATAGCTGTAGCCTAGTATTGCTTTGGAAGATTGTTGTAGTTTCATATTGCTTTGGAATATTGTTGTAGGTTGTTGTAGGTTATATTGAGTTTGACAGTAAGACAGGGGTCAGCAAATTGATTTTCTTTTCTTTATGACAGACCCAGGAACTCTTAGCATTGATCATTCAGTACAGTAATAGCTTCATCAATTTCATTTTTGTTTGTGAGTAGACTAGAATTTCTTTAAGTTACTATCAGCATGAGCATTGAAACTACCTTTCCCGCACATATAGTGTAGCAGCTCGAAGTTTATGCACCCTGGTTGACAATTAATTGAAGGTAAATTAACTAGTGATAATTTTACCCAACATTTTGGCGCCGTTGCCGAGGAGTTGCTCCAAGGTAAGCTGGTATTTTGCTCATTTTCTACGAATTTGTTGGCTATAAATTTCAGGTAGATAGGGGTAGATAGGTTTCCTTTACATTACACAACAAGGTGGATGAAAATGATAAGACGCAAAGACGAATTCACTACCGGATTCCCATGGTGCAACAGCCTGATGCATCCACTTTAGTGGGTTGCCCCAAATCCATGTTGTTTCCTTCTCGTAAGTGTGTTTGCTTTTTCACATGTTTGATTTATCTTGCTGCAAAAGTGTGTTTAGCTTTCCTGTAAGGCATGTTTACTTGCTTGCAATTTAATTTCATGCAAGTGTGTTTTTCTTTTCGCAAGTTTGGGTGTGTTTACTTTCCGTAATTTAATTTCAGGAATGTTTTATTTTATGCCAGAGCAGCGTGTGTTTGATTGGTGTAAATATGTTTTTGCTGGTAGATAGTCTTGATTAGAATCATTTAAAACACATATAAACCAAATAAAAATAAAAACTTGGGTGATGTAAGAGCCCCAGACACTGATCCTTGTGCGAGACATGAACAAAACAACCGACAGAAATGGATGCAGAAGTAACCATCAATTTGGGAAAACTTTCTCAAATCCTAGCTGCAGTTGGGAGTTCTTCTTATTAGGTAGAACACATCCTGACAGCAGTTAAGAGTTTATCTACCTCTCCTGACGTAACAAATGAACCAAAGTCCCAAGAGCCACAAAAAAATATTCCTTTCCAAATTGCAGAGGAAATTGACAACTTGGGGATTACATCCGATGGAAAGCGGCCTAAAATTGAGGAGGTATTAGCAGATCCTCTATGTACTTCCGAAATCAATCAATCAGAAGAAGGGGATCTACATGATATGATGAAGGAAGGTGAGTACCAGGACTACTTTGAAAGTTGGTTCCAAGAGGCAACCAGACTACAACACCATTTCCTCCTTCAACACCTTTTGTTGCAGAAGCAAGTAAGTCAGTTGGTTCTCCTTATCCAGGTAATCATTGCAACAACTTTTTCATATATGGATAAAGGTATATTTTTAATTTTACTTCACACTTGGTTACATTGGAAGAATTCATATACTTGAATAGAAATGTTTTCTTTCTTCTTAGGTAGAATAGGAAAATATGTATATAAATAAAAAAAAGTTGCATGTTTAGTTTAGAAATTAATGCAGAGACAGACTTCATTTCAAAAATTGTTGGTTAGTGAGGAATGTTTGTCTAAGTTTAGCATCAGGATTGCAGTCTTAACTCAGCATACTCATTGGTAGGCAAGGTTGGAACTAGGGTTTTCATTTGCTAAGTTCTTTTCTTAACAAGCTGTTTTCTCTACAGGATAGCTGTAGCCTAGTATTGCTTTGGAAGATTGCTGTAGGTTGCTGTAGGTTATATTGAGTTTGACAGTAAGACAGGGGTCAGCAAATTGATTTTCTTTTCTTTATGACAGAACTAGGAACTCTTAGCATTGATCATTCAGTACAGTAATAGCTTCATCAATTTCATTTTTGTTTGTGAGTAGACTAGAATTTCTTTAAGTTACTATCAGCATGAGCATTGAAACTACCTTGCCCGCACATATAGTGTAGCAGCTTGAAGTTTACGCACCTTGGTTGACAATTAATTGAAGGTAAATTAACTAGTGATAATTTTACCCAACAATTATATCTGTCATCAAAAATCTTCTTTGAGAACTGAGACCATGGAGAGATAACCTCTTGAACAAGCTATAGGATGATAGATTCAAATAATTTTTATCATACACTTATAAGGTACGGTGGGAATTTTCCCAAGGCCACATGAGCCATTGTTTCCAACACTTGGACAATTTTCTTAGTCTGGTCCAATCTACCTAAAACATTGTTTTGGCAGGTTCATAAATTATTCCTCATCTACTTCCAAGACAGTCCAAAGACATGATAAGGTAGGAAAAATATCAATCTACAAGACCCCCATATGGTGCGGGCATTTTCTTCAACACACAATTTGTGGTGGGCATTTTCTTAAGGCTACCTGAGCCTCATTTTGGAAGTTTCAACTTTTTCTTCAGACATGGTTAAGGAGAAATAATACCATGGTTAGGTAGACAAACCAACACACTGCAATACCCCAATGTGTTGTGGGCATTTACTCTAACCCATAATTTAGGGCGGGCATCTTTCTGAGGCTACTTAGCCATGTCATCATGCTTAAACACCTCTTCGAATCTCTGTTTTTTTATTTATTGTTTTAATGAAATAATCAATTAAAACTTCTTCTACACATTGCATCTCTCCAATAATAAGATGTGTCTCTTCAAAACGTCGTCTCAATTCTTTTTATTAAATTTCTGTTTATTTTTCTAAATACATTCCTGTAGCATCTTATTTAATAAACTATGTTTATTATTTTTCACTAACTTTGCAGGTCCATCTTTTGCATATATGACCATCATAATGCAAACTCAAAGTATGGATGGATAGCCACCTCAACAAGGATCAGATCCATGTCACCTTTTGAACTTTTTGATACACATGCATTATCTGGAGATCATTTGAAAATAGGCTTTCAAACTGTTTAATTTAAGAATTAGACAAAATTGTTTTTAACTTGTAAAAACAAATTTTCTTCTACTATGGCAGATTGATTTCTCCCTCATGTGATCACCATAAGGAAACCTCCAAGCATGGCTAGATAGCCATTTAAACAATGAACAAGACCATATCACAAGATAAATATTTTGGCACACACTCAAACACCTATTTTTAACACTTGGTCAATTTTCTTTTGTTCTCATTATGCAAAATATTATTTTTCCTATTTTTGGCAGATTGATATTTTGCATATGAGACCATCATAAGACAACCTGAAGGTATGGTTGGATATTTAGTTCACCAAGGAACATGACTATGCTACCTGATGAATTTTATCATCAAAATAAATGCTCCTTGTGGGCATTTCAAAACTCCTTTTCAATTTCCCGAATCTAACACAACCAATTTTCTTGTGTTCTTAAAGTGTAAAATAATATTTTTCTTACTTTTGGCATATTTATATCTTTGTCATAAAACACTCCAAGGGATAACTAAGACCATGGTTAGATGCACCCACCAACAAGATATATCCTAACACTTTCATATTGTTTTTCTTATCATCCTATGAGATAGGGCGGGCATTTCCCTGAGGACATTGAGGCAGTTTTTCCAGTACTAGAATAGTGAAAAGCATCCTGAAACTTTGTTTTGGCAGACCATTATCTTTGTCATCAAACATCTTCTTTGAGAATCAATACCATGGTGAGATAGCCTCTTCAACAAGCTGTAGGATGATATCTTCAGATAATTTTTATCATACACCTATAAGGTATGGCAGGTATTTTCCCAAGGCCACATGAGCCAGTTTTTCCAACACTAGGACAATTTTCTTAGTCTGGTCCAATCTTCCTAAAACATTGTTTTGGCAGGTTCATAAATTCTTCCTCAGCTACTTCCAAGACCGTTTGAAGACATGATCATGTAGGACAAATATCAATCTACAAGACCCCCATACGGTGCTAGCATTTTCTTCAATACACAATTTGTGGCGAGCATTTTCTTGAGGCTTCCAAAATTTATTCTGAAACCTCAGTTTGACAGATTCATAACTTTGTCTTTAGACATGCTTAAGGAGAAATAATACCATGTTTAGGTAGAAAAAAAAACACACTTCAAGACCCCCATGTGCTGCAGGAATTTACTCTAACCCATAATTTAGGGAAGGCATCTTTCTGAGGCTACTTAGCCATTTTTTCTTTCTCTGGCACAAGCCCCTATTTTGGCAGGTCCATAACTTCTCCCTTAGGCACTTTTAGGTCAAACTGAAGACATGATCAGGTAGGAAAAACAACAATCTACAGGACCCCCATGTGGTGCGAGCATTTACATTCTCCTATAAATTATGGCGTGCATTTAAATTCTCTTCGAGTAGTTTTGACTATTTTTCATACTTAGTCAATTTCCAAAGTTTCAAAAAGTTGGCAGGTTGACATCTTCTTCCTTAGAGACTCTCTGGTGAGGCAAGTGACATGGTTGAATGCTCCATACAACACTCTAGAGACTCAAATTCTCAATAAATTTTTCACATCATCCTATGAGGCATGGAAGGCATTTCCTTAAGGCCACTTGGGCAGATTTAAATTTCTCAATTTGGACTAATCTTCCTAAAAAATCCTTTTGGCAAGTCCATAAAGTTTTCTTCATCTACTTCCAAGACAATATGAAGACATGGTTAGGTAGGCCGAATACTAATCTACAAGACCCCCATGTGCTACAGGCATTTATCTAACCCATAATTTAGGGCGGGCATCTTTCTGAGGCTACTTAGCCATTTTTGCATCCAGAGCTTGTCTTGAGTTGTACATGCATAATTACTTTGAGTAATTAGTGAGACATTGACCCCTACCATAGCAATCTTTGTATAATCTAATTAAATCCTGTTGCATGCATAAATTCTTGTAAATTCTAAGTGTAGGCAAGTGTTACGATAGAAGAACACAATATTCCCTCTGCGGTTTGCCATTTCTTGTGTCCAAGATCGAAGAATATTCTGCCAGGAGGAAAAGAAACAACAATGAGGTCTACCTTGGAGTACTTCCTAAGAAGAAACCCAAGCCTGAACCTGAGGGGAACAAATTCATGTTTATGCTTTTGCTTCTTAATGGTTTGAATTTAACTTTACAGTTGGAGGATGCCGTGGAAAAGATGTCGGTCGCTAAGTTTATAAGGACTGTTAGGAGAAAAGATGAGAAATAAATAATAGAAAAACGGGCCAATAAAAATACACTGGGGTCCCCAAGTCTATGTGGAATATGCAATGGGAGAATGAATACCGAGACTTTAGAAGCCATGATTTCTTCGAGGATTTCTGGGGAGACACTCCTGGGATAGGAAAAACCAGACACCGCGTAGCTCGAGGTACAACTATCCAGAAACATTCAAAGTGCTTCACATCCAGGCCCCAATGGTTGATTCTTTCCTGGTATGAAAAACTAGGATGACAGATGAGCATGGAATCAAGCTCACCAACCATCAACACCCTAAGACTGACAAGCTTCTCAAAGCATATCACCATTTCAACTCTTTTAGAATTCTTAGAATCTCTTAGCAGAATAACACTTCGAGCATTGCCTCTAATTACTGATTCATCTTATGCATCTTAATCGGCATGGGAAGGTGGTGTTTATATAGGGTGATGAAGATGTGTAAGCAAGAATATTTCACCTTCTGTGGACAAAAGCTGTTCCTCTGGCTTGAATGGTTAAGATCCAGAACAAATGAGTGAACAACAAAGGATGAAGACCCTCCTTGGATATCATAGACACCTGGAATGTTGCTTTGATAGTGAACCTGTGCACCTGCAATCAGATCAAACACACAAACACATCAAATCTACCAGAACATAATCTATTTATCCATGTCAGTGACTAAGAAATCCAACAACATTTACATGCGAAATCAGAACAACAGTAATGCGGGACGAAAATCAGCTTTGCATTAAGATGAATGGAGAAGTTTATAACCAATTAAGCCTTAGTGTTGATGTGCATCTCCATGAAACAAAAAATTTCATCCCCATAAGCTCCAATGTTTCTCTCTATGCTCTCAGATGGCTTGGGCCAAGTGTTCAATCCAACAGCATAACAATACCTCTAAAATTCTCCCCCTCAACCATGGATATGATCTTGTATTTATAAGGCTCAATGGATAGGAATGGTTGAGAGATTTGTGAATGAGGTGGCCTCTAAGATCCTATGATGGGGGATCTTGAGCTCAACTGACCCATAATGATAGGGATAAAGGATGACACGAGGCTTATGATCTAGAGGCCTCGAGAAACTTCTCTTTTTCCCATTTTACCTAGGGTATCTCTTTTCTCCTCTTATGACAGAGCGGTTTAGGTTAGAACCGCTTATGGACCAAAGGCCAAAGGCGGTGGCACCGCTTATGGTAAACAAGATACAGGCGGTGCAAACAAGGTACCACTCATGGTTAATAGGGAAAGTGCGGTGCTGAGTATTTTCATGTAAGATTGACAAACAACATGGGTTTCCACTCCAGATGCTGGGATTAAGGGAAAATATGTAAGTCAAGGGTCTCATCACATGGTGGTGACAGGATTTGGGTATAACAGGATGCCCACCAAAGCATGAGTCTTAGAGGGATACGATAAACGAGACCTTTAAGAGAACAAGTTGTCACTTTGGGGTGAAAATGTCAGCTTGATTGGAGCATGTAGTCAAGTAGGCATCTGTAGTACATCAATATTTTTGACTCATAAACACAAGTAACCAACTCATGGCTCTAGATCAATACAAGGCAAATCCATGGGAGGAATAAACAAGCATGGCTACTAGAATACAATGTAGATCCATGTGATATAGGACTCAAACTTGGACATAGCTACCAGACATACAATGGAGATCTATCACATACAAATGCAAATTTGAGCATAGCCAGGACCATACAAATGTGGATCCATGCTAGATATAGAAAACTCCATCGCTACCTAGGGAAAAGCAATGAGCGCTTTAAATAAATACCCAGGGTCTTCGTCTTGTCTTCCACAAAGTATGATTCTATCCATGTGATTAAAATGATCTGAATTCGAACATGGTAGAAACCACTTGATTACCGGTCAATGATGTGAACCGTTAACAAGTGCGAGGGAGATCACCATTGATGTCAACGATTCCCAAGGTACCCTAGTACAATCTACTGAGTGTGAATAGATTTCCTAATGTCTAACACTCAGTTGATTCTATCGATCAAAGGTCAATGATGTGAACCTATGTCGAGAGTCAGAGAATCTGTCATTAAAGCATACAGATCTCAAGGTACTAAGTTTTTGTTTCTAAGACTAGTTCCCGGTTGATGAGCTGATGTCGACAGGAAAAGTCTCATTGAAGGAGGGCCATGATGAGTCCCACATTGATGACACAAAACTTGGAACATAGTTCTGAAATGATGTGAATGTAGTAACCATAGGACTAACTCAAAAGTACTGATACAGAGACTGTTTTGACCGCAAAGGTAAACTTCCTTTAAACATTGGGCAGTACGACAAAAGACTTGGCACCATGATTGAACAGGACAAACTCATGATGCAACAGTGGACAATGCATTCTTTTGAAAGACTCAAAGGAGTGACATGACTCATGAAAGTGGATCGTCACGGAGATCAGCTAAATACCCAATTGACTGAAATGATATGTAGATAAGTGCCATGTTCAAAGGTAACGACAAAATATTTCCATTTATTTGCAAAATGATTCCCTTCCCATTTCCCCCATCATGATCAATGAGTGCCTCTTTTCGGTTTTATGTGTTCAAAGAGGGTAACAAACACTCGGTATAGCTTGTCTAAAGACAAGTCCAAAATCATATGTTTTATGAACCTGAGAGAGGAGGGGTTTAGTCCCGAAACGGGTCTCTCAATGTTTAATTTAACGAGTCCAATGAAAGAAAACACGGTATCGTTCATGTTTAGAGAGTCTAAATGATTATGGAAGAATACTCCAAAGGGGTCCTTTTTCATATGATTTAGTCCCTAAGGCCCGAAAAAGTGTAAAATCATACCTTAGAGAACTCTTCCAGTCATGATCAGCTGGAGTGTTCCTTTTTTGTAAATAGTCTATCCGAACCGAAAAAGAGATAACCTACCATCGGAAAGACGAATCTTCAAATGATTTAATAAGTGTGAAGAAGACAATATCGCTCAACAATCTTTTCGTATTTAGGGAGCCTAAAAAGAGTTTACAGAGGACTCCATGAGGTTTCTTTACACAATGTCAGTTTTTACGAGCCTGGAAAGAATCGGAAATTGACTCAGACCTTTGATACTAGGTTTAAGGAGTGCGACCAAAGTGTCGTAACAATCACTCATCGACTTTTTCTGTTTTATGGAAGTACGAAAAAGTTATAAAAAAACTCCCAAAGCTTTTTTTCTATGGTTCTTCTATCCTGCAATCGACTAAAAAACAAGTGTTAAATGCACTCATAACTAACATTAAGGGATTACAACTAATAAGTTTCGAATAAAAGGTGATTTTAAATCACATCTATAGCATGTAAGACCCAAAAAATGCATATATAAGTCATTTAAATAGTAAAAAATCAAATCATTTTACTATTTACCCATAATGGAGAGCATTTGGAGCACTTTCCTAGTTAGATCTTCAGCTACTGATACTGGGAGTTCCCACCGTCGGATTTGAGCACCGTCAGTTCCAGGTAATAGTTAAAACCTTACTATTTCTTTTCATAGTCTTTATTTCAAGTTTTGATGGGGTTTTGGGCTTGTATGGCAGGCCCTAAAATGATAGAAATGGGCACCGTGCATACCCCTTCTGGGATACACGGTACCTCACTAGAACTGTGCCTAAAACAAAGCTGATAGGCGGTGTCACCACCTGTCTCTAATGGCGCATAGGAGGTGCCATCCGTGGAGATTTAAAAATGATAACACAGGAAAAAATAAATCATTCTTTTGAAATTAAATGATTAAGGATGATTCTAATATGTACTATGCTTTTTTTTGGCAGGTCTTTGCTGATTAATCATGGTGATATGGAAAGAAAGACAACATGACAATGATGACGCTTTCGGTGAAAGGAATGCGGGTTGTATAGCTGCATTAAAATACTGTAGGCTCCTAAAATTATTCTAAACCCAAAGCATGGTATCACATGAGCGGTTGCTAGAGCACATACTTCGGATGTGGAATCTAGAGCAGTAACACTTTGATATTGGGGCCCATATTCTGACAGTGGAGGTAGAGGACATCTGCTTCTTGACTAGAATCTCAAGATGGGGTGCCCCCATCTCACTGACAGGTTCCCTGGGAGGGGATATTACCACACAAGAGTTGATAGACTGTCACTATATTCCAGGGACGAGGACATCAGGGAAGAAAATCCCCATCTGAGCAGGATGGGCCTCTACGGACTATCCTATTTACTATGAAGAGAGTGGTCGAGAGTCAGGGTGTGCACCAGGATTCTAGGGCACACATGTTATATGCCATAGAGGCCATGGCACCTACAATATTCAACTGGGAAGAAGACATGCGTTCGATATTCAAAGATCAACTGACTAAATGTCGGTAGGGAGAATTGAAGCAGTTTGGATTTGGTTCCATTTTAGCCTGCTTCTTCTTCGAGCGGGTACCAGAGATGAGACCTTAGGTGGTCTTCACAGAGCTGAGAGTGCGGGGACCCCTTATGCCGAGGTGGGTATAGATTATGGCTCGTACTGGAGAAGGCAGGGGGAAGGTGAAGTTCAGTGACTCGTTCTTCAAATGGCTCTGAGATTAGATCCTCATGGTGGAGGATTATGCTTACGTAGGAACAGACTTCAGTGGAGATCCTGACCTACCGCTCCCACCTCGTGGACAGTGGGGTGACATCAGTAAGAAGCAAGAAACCCTAAAATGGATGAAATGTTTTTATGTTTTTTGATGTTTAATACTTTTTATGTTAAGTAATGAGACCTGGATATTTTCATGCAGATGTTGGAGCAACATGTCCTGGGGGAGATTCCCCATTGGATAGACGAGTTGGAGCCCGCTTTGTACTACAGGGCGATGATATCACCAAGGAGTTAGAGGAAAACTTGGAGAGGTTTACCTTGGATATCCCTGACGCTTCCATTGATGACCTCCCTCTGAGGTATTAGAGACCCATAGTGGGAGTACTGGGTCGATTTAGTAGGCTGCTACATAGAGTAGCCCGGGCGGTGATGTGCTACCACGAGCATCACTAGACATTGTGTGTATGAGATATCTACTGAAATCTGAT
>LPNX010318482.1:136617-163151 GCA_001517045.1 Pseudotsuga menziesii | reverse complement strand
TATATATATATATATATATATATATATACAGACTTATTCCTGGTGTTTATATGTCTCAAACGGTGAATGTTTTTTACATGAGTTTTATGTGTCTTTAAATGTTTATTTACAATGGACAATGTTTGATTTTAACGTCATGAATGGGCAATATGCCAACCGAGGATGTAATTAGCTAATGATTTAGCAACTACATTATGTTCCCTAGGGATATGCCTATAAGTGAGGGTTTCAAATGATATTTCTAGCAAGCGTACTCTTCGGAAGAGGCGGAGAAGCATGGGGTTTCTAATGGTGTAGATATGGTTTAGATGACAAACCACAAGTTGTGAGTCCATCAAGACTACCGGATTGCGAACATCTTGGGAGGTGGCTTTAGTCAGAAGACCGATGACTACTTGATACTCGACGATGTTATTGGTAGAGAGACCTATACAAACCTCTCCTGAACTAACCAAATCTTTAGCTGGGGAATCAAGGACCCAAGCAGCTGAGGAAATATTCAAGTGTGGTGGCAAGCACCATCAGCAAAATTGTAGAAAGCCATCTACTCTACATGACCAAAACATGGTATAAATAGATGTAGACACTAAACTCAAAACCATCTTGAAAATACTAAAAGCACACTAAAATTCAAGAAATATACATATATACAAGATACCATCCAAGAAAGACCTAGGCATAGTACCTTTTTAGGTACAACCCATTGCGAGGTTGCCCCAAAGGGATTTCATCGTAGTCAACGAGCTCGTAGGCTCCTTTCTCTAAAACTTTAGAAATGACAAAAGGTTCATACCACATGGACTCAAACTTACCCTTCCCTAGTTTGTCATATCTTTGGTCATAATTCAAAACTAGGTCACCCTCGTTAAAGACATGAGGTTGGACGTATTTATTATACTGCTCCTTGACACGTTTCTTATATGCCTCATTAACTAAGGCAGCATCTCTCCGAGTCTCGTCAAGGTTATTTAAGTACAAAAATCTTTCTTCCTCTGCGAAAGTGTCTGGGAGAAATTCGACGACAAGTTGTAAAGATGGAATCTGACATTGAAACGATAAGACAGCTTCAAGTCCATAGACAAGCTGAAATGGTGTGAAACCAGTGGCTGTTTTCACCGAAGTCCTATAATCCCAAAGAGCAGAGAAAATAATGTGGTGCCAGTTGGATTTATGATCTCCAACCATCCGACAAAGAATAGTTTTCAAAACTTTGTTAATGGCCTCTACCTGACCATCAGCTTGTGGATAATATGGCATAGAGTTTTCATGGCAAAAACCTAGCTTGGAACTCAGTTCCTCCATCATTTGATTACGAAAATGTGATCCGTGATTAGTAACGATGGATTGCTGGACTCCAAATCTAGCTATGATATGATTAAACAAGAAGAGAGCAATAGTCTTACCATATTCTGCATATGTAGGCATGGCCTCAGCCCACTTTGTGAAATAGTCCACGGCTATGATGACGTAACCATTCCCCCCAGTTGAGGTAGGCTTACAATGCATAAATTCAATCCCCCATTTAGCAAATGGGCCAACAGTAATGACGGGGTGTAGCGGAGTATGATGTGTGCACTTTTTGGGATAAAAATGTTGACAAGGTGGGAATTTCTTAACACCTCATGACAGTCTTTGAATACGGAAGGCCAGAAATAGCTAGCGCGAAGGATTTTTTGGGTTGTAACCATCCTAGATAAATGACCACCACATGCTCTAGAGTGGAAATCATTCAACACGTGTTCAACCTCCTCATGGGTAAGGCATCATTAGAGAATATAATCAATCCCATGTCTATACAAGGTATCATTCAGGATGAGGTAGTATTTCACATGGTGACGGATATGGTGGTGATCGTCATGGGATAAATGCAGCTGAAATCGTTGTGTTTGGAGATAAATAAGAAAATATCCATACTATGGATTGGTAGTGTTGATCAGGAACATAAATTCATCGAGAAATGAATCACTGGGCTCAGATTCCATTGCAACACAGGGAAGATCACACATGAGCTCAGCAAAGACCAAGGTTTTCTTTGATGTGGCTTATGTGAATTCCAAATCAAACTCCTGTAGTATGACTATCCATTAGTAGTACTTTCCCCTGAGCACCCGATGAGTCAGGATGTAATACATAGGGTTCTAGTCTGCCAATACAGTGGTTGTACGGAGAAAAATGTAGTGACAAAATTTTTGTAAAGCAATGACCGTGGCCAATGCTAACTTCTCCATGTGTGAATATCGAGTTTCAGAATCCATAAGATTCTTACTAGCATAGTAAATCACATGCTCCTGACCATTGGGATTTTTTTGCACCAAAACCATAGCAATGGTAGTAGCGGAGGCAACAACATATAAGAGAAAGTCCTTTGAATAATTCGGGGCGTGTATCATGGGTGAATGATTCAGAGTGTGTTTGATATTATCAAAGGCATGTTGGGCTTGGTCATCCCAAATGAACTAAGTGTCCTTTTTAAGTAGATGCATATAACCGTGTGTTGTCTCTGCAAAATTGCATACGAAACAATGGAGGAAGTTTGCCTTCCCTTGCAAACTTTGGAGTTCAAGGAGATTAGTTGGGGCTGGTAGAGCCAAAATGGTGGCAATTTTCAAAGGGTCTATCTGGATGCCATCTTTGGAGACCACAAAACCTAGCAGACATCCCGTCTCAATGCAAAAAACACATTTACGAGGATTGATCTGTATATTATAATGACGACATCTTAGGAATATATCTCTAATATGACCAGGGTGGTCCTCCCGTTGTTGTGAATGAGCAAGAAGGTCATCAAGGTATGGTTTAATAATATGTTTAATATCGTGAAATGCATAGGACGTCACGTGCTAGAACGTGGCTCCAACATTTTTAAAGCCAAAAATTAAATTCTTATATGCAAAGGTTCCTCATGGGAAAATGAATACTGTCTTGTGCTGATCAGTGGGTAATATCTCAATCTAATTATAGCCAGAGAAGTCATCCATGAATGAGAAGATTACACTTCCATTACAGTTGTTGATAATCTGATTGATGTGTGGAGTAGGAAAGTTGTCTTTGGGACAAGCTTTATTCAAATCCCTAAAGTCAATACAGACTCTAATGGTGCCCTACTTTTTATTGACAGGGACAACGTTCGATACCCATTCCATTAGGGGTGCTAGATAAATAAACCTAGCTTTGAGAAATTTCTCAATTTTAGCTGTAATCACTGTGGCCTTCAGTGGATGGACTTGCCTTAGTTTTTTCTTGATAGGCTTGGCCGTGGGATAGGTTTTAATCTCGTGGACCATAATGGATGGGTAAATCCCTGGAATCTCTTCATAGGATTATGCAGAAATATCATGGAATTCCATGAAAATTTCCCTGTATGCTTCAGATTCATCTAAGGAGCAGTTCTACCCAACATGAACATGTTCGATGGTACCAGGCTTGGCTGATATGTCAATCAGATTCGTTTGAGTAATGTTGCAAAGGTTTCCTTCAGAATCTATGTCTTGCAACAATATGGGACTTTGGGGTACATTGAAAATATCAGTAGGAAACAGAGATGCATAATCATGGGTAATCGAATTGGTGTTGGGGAGGAACATGGATCTATGATGGTGATTCTCCCAAATGGACTCATCTATACTCATGATCTCCATAATGGACTCATCGGAACAAAAAGGATCAGAGAGATAATCTAGAACATGAAGAGATGGTTCTAACCAGTAAGGTAAATGGTAAGGATCCGAATCCACTAGATGAAGGTCATCAGTGTGATCATCAAAAAGGGTTTTAATGGTGTCATACATTGCTTCATGTGAACTCAACGAGGTGGAATCAACAACCTATTTTCCTTTAGGCACACAATCAAATGCGGTAATCATATGGACTATCGTGGAATCCGTGTTAAGAGGAGTGGATGGAAAAATCCCCATAAGGGATGAATCCTTCAACATGCCTACCCCAATCAACTGGTAAGGAGGAGGGGACTAGCCTAACATGGGGATGCTATTAGCCATAGAGGTAGTAACATCCAGTGTATAGAAATCAAGCTGGTCAATAGTAAAAATTATCCCTAGATGTGAAAATTGGACTGTTCGAAATACTGTTGAAGTGACAGTAGTCATGGCATAGAACCAATTTCTTCTTAGAAGGAAGTTGTAGTCTAATGGGTCATCTACCACTTCTACTTGAATAGAAATGGTTTTTCCCCCAAGCTCAACTGTGACAGCTGATGTGAGATCATGGGGCTGAAAACCTCATCCATCAAAGGCCTTTAGAGTTGTAGGTGATGTTACAAGCTCGGGAGAGCTGTGATCTTTCCAACAAGACAAAGACAAAACCAAGGTTGAAGTGCCTTCATCTAGTACCGTTCGAAAAACTTTCTTTCCAACTACTTTCGTAATGATCTGAAAACCAAGTTTATGAGGTATCCTAGACTTATAGTTCTCAACATTGAAATGAATCAAATTAGTATTATCTGGGTCTAAATCTCCTAATGGTGTTAACAAGTTTTTGTGCTGTGTAGGACAACTTTGGAGTACTTCTAAGGTAGACATTGCACAAGGTGCCTGAGTGAGATCTTCAACTACATTATAAAATTGAGCAGCCCAGGGATTAGGGTTAAATATAGCCTTCCAAAGAGTACTCTTGAGTGGACGCAAAATCATGTCAAGAGTAGGCTTCTCGATGGATAGGGGACAGTAGACGAGGATTCTGGAGAACTAGTAGAGGGAGCTTTCCGTAAAGAGGAACGGTCTTCTTTCTTGTTTACGTGTTTGTCATAATTCTAACTTTGAGTTTGCAGATTAATGGTGTCCGAGGACATCATACGAATTTCCTCTAACGAAATAGAGTTACCCTGATTAGACACGTGGTCTATCAGTTGTTGTTGAGAGGGAAAAGGATCTGTGAGTATTGTGGGTGCGGGATTTGACTTCAAAAACTGGGAGATTTCGTCTCGACGGGGACATTCTTTCATGAAATGGTCACCTCCGCATAGCAGACATGGATATTTTTCTTTTCTCTTCCCTTTATCATTATCATTGTTGGTTGGTCTTGGATTCTCCTATTGGTTTCTGGGTTTTTTATTCTTACTTTTACCCTTCTTTTTACTATTGCTCAAGGTTTGAGTACATTGAATAGAATTGACCTCAGCGAAAACCTTAGGAGTCGAAGGAGTAGGGGTGGTAGTCTGGGGCTGCTTGGAAGGTTTCACTGCTGATGGGGACTGGATTGAACTAACAATCCCATCAACATGTACTTCTGCTAGTGGCTTGGCAATATCGGTGCTTGGGCGAGGAGCTTGAGGAATCAAGTCATAAAGAGTCTTGGACTGGGAATAGACCAATTCTAGATACTGGGATCGACTGATAGCCTTATCTTCAGTAACAGTACCGCCCATATCCATATCTTGGGAAATTGGAGGCAACAAACATTTGGTAAACCAATCAGCTAGTAACTGATCCAGAATAGGGGCCTTAATAAGCCTTCTTTGTCTTCTCCAGTCATGGATATGATCAGATATGTGGGTGGAGGTGTTCTATTGCATAGAGGTTAAGAGATTAGTACCCGTTTCATAATGGATAGGGAGCTGAAAGTGTGTAAGAAACATGGTTGTCAATGAGCCAAAATCCCCAAATGAATGTTGTGGGAATTCAATGTACCAGTTCGCGGCTGTACCGATCAAAGTTTGCTAAAAGAGTCATAACCGAACTGAATCATCCATGAGGGAGTTTGAAGAACACCAAAAATGGAATTTCATGACATGGTTTTTCAGATCATCTCCCTGCTTCCCATCAAACTTTGGGATGTCCGATGGTAACTTTACTGGAATGGGAGGCCACGAGGGATTGTGTTGAATGGGGTCATTAATCAACTTGGACAAGTTAGGCAAGTACAAAGTTCCTAGGAAAGGTAACTATCAGTTAGGTTGCATGTACTATTAATATTGATATGGCATATAACTACCAGTAGGACCATAAGTGGATTGATAGATAGGTTGTTGTGAGGAAGAACTAATGGAAAATCCACCTACAGGGGGTTGATTTTCAGGATCAGGACCGTTAGGACCACCAAGGCCTCCAGGAGGAGGACCTCCAGGACCATTGGGACCACCAGGACCACCAGGACCACCAGGAGGCAGACCACCAGACCCTCCAGGGCCACTAGGAGGTAAACCTCTAGAGCCTTCGGAACCACTAGGAGGAGGGCCATTAGTGGGAAAGCCACCAGGTCCCCCAGGACCACCAAGACCATTAGGACCATTAGGAGGAAAGCCACCAGGCCCTCTAGGACCATTAGGCTCCCGAGGGAGAGGACCACCATGAGGTGGTCCTCCGACACCTCCCGCAGTATGTATGGGTATCCCCCGCATAGCTGGCATGTAAGACCAATTAGGCTTCCCCCATGGTGTGAAAGTATTACTAGGGTATGGAATTCAAGCATAAGGTATTCCTATAGGATTGGATGGACAATTGATATTTCATACAGGTATTTGATAACCATAACCTCCAGAATATTTAATGGTTACAGGTTGTGCCCCCAAGGGCTAACCTGAATTGGATGGGGGATTAACCATATTAGTATGGGTGGGAGGGACATAAACTATAGATTGTTCTATATTAGAGGTCTGTCCTTGATTAGGTACAATTTTGGTGCCAGATAATGTAGGTCGTGCCAAGGGTTTCCCCTTAGCACTAGAAGGTAATGATGAAATGGGAATTGAAGGTTGGGTCCCAGGTGCAGAAGACCTGGGAGGATTGGGAACATACATAACATAGGAGGTGGTGGGGTTGGCAGTTTGACCTGGGTTGTGTGGTGTTACTGTGTGATCTATAATTAGTTCAATGGGTCTCATAGAATCAGCAAGTGAATGGTATCCCATAGGAATAGCTATGGAATGTGATGGTGGTGTGCCGAATATGTCATCTATTTTTTTTTCAATATCCTGAGCACGGAGAATGGCTACGTGGTATTGTCTATGTTCTTATTCATCTAGAGAAACTTCTCCAGGAGAGTTTAAATGGGTGCCAAATGAGGCAATGGCCTGTCCTATAGAGGTATCCCAACATGGAGCATTGGGACCATAATCCGGATGGGTAGTATCATCAACATGACCTTCTATAGGAGAATGGAACGAAGTGTTTTTCTGAGAAGGTTGTTGGACCAAGGGAGGAAAGTGTGAAGAATATGGTCCTCCAATTTTTGCAACCACATTATATTCCACTTGGGAGGTGGTAGCAGCTCCTTGGTCGATAGCTTCCATTGGATTTTCTCCCAAACCAGGAATAAAATTGGGTGACAAGCCCCGTACTCTTCTGGACTGTCTTAATTCAGCTAGTTTGTATAGTTCCTATCTCACATAGGGTCTAAAAAACTAGAAAACACACCAAAATATTTCCCTACACAAGCTATAGGTCAAACACGCACACTTAAAATTACAGGAGGAGTTCAAATAGTCAGGTCTCTCACCAGGATTGTCAAGAAGGTGCCACTCACGATATACCTCTAGGGTACATGTGTAGCAATATCCCCAAATGTTGTTTTTGGTGTATGGCTCCAAGCAAGATGGACAAAGGGATTTTCTCAGGTGGATAAGGTATCCTAGTGGGGTCTCCCAATATACTCAAGGTACGTGGGAGATTGAATCGGTAGTAGTACTGTCTAATGCATAACCGTACACAAGGGGCCTTCTGATATACAATCGAGTACATGAAGTACCTTTATATATACCTCAAGGGTACGGAAAAGGCCATTTGATATACCGACGGTACGTGGAAGAACCGCACGAGTCCCGGGATGTAATGTGCACAAATAATGACAGCTCTTACGCTTAACGACGCCTGAACATGTCTCTAACCTATCACTCCAATTGCTATGTAAATTTTAACCTATAAATACCGTTAATTTTAAAGTGGACGGTTAGGTGAATGCATGGTGTTTTGATAGAAAAAGTAAAACCATGCAATATGCGTGTGAAAATATTTCACTTTACCGTTCAGTATGCCTACCTACAGGAGGGAAAAAGAGTATTTTCTTTTGTTTCAAAACCAAAAATATTTCCAAAAAACAATCTTGAACACAAAATCACAGACAAACAACACTTTCCAAACTAATTTCTTTTTTCTGAAAGCATTAAGAAGGGGAAGAATATATTTTCCTAAAAGAAAAACAAGAAGCACACTACATGCATATGCACTCTATTTTTCAATTTTTATTAGAACATAGGCAAATCTAACTTAAAACTACCATATTTTTATTTTGATGAGATAGTACTAAATGCATAAGAGACAAAAGAGCATAAAGAGCCTGAAATCTTGTGAGGCCAATCAGAGATCCAATGTCTAATGCTCAATAATGATAACCTAATCTCAGTCAATTTTTTTTTTTTAAAGGAGGAAAAATAATTTCTCTATGCAACCAAGAAATGAAACCTATATGCTAATCAAATGTTTTTCTTTTAGTCTATATAACAAAGATGAAAAGAGATCTTACTAACACCCTAAGCTTTTAAAAAACAAGAAGTCCTTTCACAATCACAACCAACAAGCAAAAAAGTGAATGAACAATCAATAAGCCTAATCTAGCTTTTGAATTTTCCAATCAAACCAATCTTTAACCATAAAATTTCAAACCACAAGCATTAGATTCTAACACAAAAGCTTGACATTGCAGGGCTAAAAGCAAATCAACTCAATTTTTTTGCAAAAAATGGGAAAAAATAGGTCTTGGAATGATGCCTACTTGGCACCCTGCTGTAGGGGTCTTCAAAGAGCGGTCCTGGACCAGCACAGCTTCTCACCAACATGACTTAGGCGGTGGCACTGTGTGCTGCTAAGTAGGTTCAGGAAGTGGCACTGCTTCTCACAAACTACATACGCGCAGTTCCTTGTATAAATCCAAAACATAAAGGAGAACGACAGATCAATTCAAAAAAATACCAAATCAAGGTAAAAACTAATAGATTGAGACTAAAAGAGAGCATAAAAGGTCAGAATAATTTAGATCTAGACAGATCTGGAAGTTTGAAACCAAAAATCCACCGAGTCAAATAGTAGATCTGACTAAAGAGAGTTGGAGAAGGAGCCTGGATTCGGATAAGAGTTGAAGAACTGAGGAAGATCATATCAACTGATACATATAACTAGCTCCCCAGTGGATTCGCTAGATTTGTAAGTAGGAATATTTCACCTTCTATGGACAGAAGCTGTTCCTCTGGCTTGAATGGTTCAGATCCAGAACAAATGAGTGAACAACAAAGGATGAAGACACTCCTTGGATATCGTAGACACCTGGAATGTTGCTTCGATAGTGAACCTGTGCACCTGCAATCAAGTCAAACACGCAAACAAATCAAAGCTACCAGAACATAATATGTTTATCCATGTTAGTGACTAAGGAATCCAACAACATTTACATGTGAAATAATAACAATAGTAATGTGGGACAGAAATCAGCTTTGCATTAAGATGAATGGAGAAGTTTACAACCAATTAAGCCTTAGTGTTGATGTGCATCTCCATGAAACCAACACTTTCATCCCCATAAGCTCCAACTTTTCTCTCTATGCTCTCAGATGGCTTGGGCCAAGTGGTCAATCCAACAGCATAACAATACCTCTAAAGTTCTCCCCCTCAACCATGGACATGAGCTTGTATTTATAAGGCTCAATGGATAGGAATGGTTGAGAGATTTGTGGATGGGGTGACCTCTAAGATCCTATGATGGGGGATCTCAAGCTCAACTGACCCATAATGATAGAGATAAGGGAGAAAACGAGGCTTATGATCTAGAAGCCTTAAGAAACTTCTCTTTTTCCCATTTTACCCAGGGTACTGCTTTTCTCCTCTTATGACAGAGCAGTTTAGGTTAGAACCGCTTATGGACCAAATGCTGAAGGTGGTGGCACTGCTTATGGTAAACAAGATACAGGCGGTGCAAACAAGGTACCGCTCATTGTTAACAGGGGAATTGCGGTGCTGAGTATTTTTATGTAAGATTGACAAACAACATGGGTTTCCACTCCAGATGCTGGGATTAAGGGAAAATATGTAAGTGAAGGGTCTCATCACATGGTGGTGACAGGCCCTTTGGGTATAACAAGATGAAGATGGATACAGAGATGACTGGTTAGCATAATGGTAGCACGAGTGGATGTGGTTATGGATCTCTATTTTCTGCTGAAAATCCAGTCATGTTGCCTCCTTCGAATATGTTGCATTGCTGTCCACATGGATCACAGTGTTTGGACATGACACATGGATCGCAGTGTTTGGACATGACATTCTTTGCCTTTTCACTTGCATTGATAGTGGTGTTCGGAATGGTTTCATCTATCCGCATCCCTTTGCTTCGTGTAGAGGCCAGGTTCATCGCTTCAAAGATATGAACTTCATGATCTCTTAATGTTTTCTACATAAGCCATGTGCCAGATCTCTGGAGTCGGAAAGGCTGGTGAATCAGTGATTCTTTGGACATAATCTTCACCTAAGGTGTGTCACAAATGGCATTGAGGGATATGATTATTGGTCATCTTGTACATGAAGACATCCTTTCTGTACCAGACCTGACCAAGACACCACCTTTACTAGGTTGAATGACTCCAGAGTCCCTAGGGATCAAATTTGAAGGGCAGGTCTCATTTTACTTTGGAGCACTGTGAGAAATTGAACCCTTCAATGTTGACATTTAAAAATAAATCATTCTTTTCATTTGAAAATTTAAGTGTTAAAAAAAATTTCATTATTTATTAAAAAACATTCAATATGAAAAAAAATGATGATAAGAAGAAATCCCAAGTGATTCAACATTTACATAGAATTAGTGAGGTAAACCAGGTACATATGATCACTTCCAGATTCTTTTTATGTGGATTACTCAAGAGTTAGTATAGAGGAGGAGAGACTACAATAAAAGTTGAGAATGAAGAACATGTAAGGGTGATGGAAGATGAGATTGGGAAAAAGGCCATTTAGAAAGAGATTGATGCATTTTTTTGTTAATGTGAACATAGCCATAACCATTAGGATTATTGGTTTTTTGTATTGCATGTTCTTTGGCCTTTTTATTTTTTGAAGGGAAATGTTTGTTTCCTATCATGCTAAAGTGATTAGAATAGTTGAGAACTACTCACAACCTTATCTGAATGCATAATATGAAATTAGGGGTGAAATTAGGCTCACGGGGTACTAAAGCTTATTTCTGTCTAGAATTGTTTTGAGAAGAGCTCCACTATTAGAACTACTACGTTACAAGGCCAAAAGAGATCAGGCATCCAATCCCTAACATTAATAACAAACTAAAAAGATGATCTTTGTCTAGTGCCAATGTATCCACCTGAAACTAGTGTACTTCTAACATTGTACATCCCTGGGAGATTTAAAATTGTTGATCCTTGTTGTGACCGAGTGGTTTAAATAAAAAACATAAAAGTAAAAAAATTGGAAGAATAACTTTTCCATGACATTTTACCTTACCTGTTTTGAAATGAACTTTTCTACATGTTATTAAAATCATTGTATTATTATCTTTCTAGCTAATTAAGTTTTTTAGGATCCACATTTCCATTAATGGAAAAAAAAAGTTACAAATACCATCATAGAGCTAATTGATATGTTTGTCCATATGGACACAGTTCATGAGTAACTAGCCATTCAATTTCAAACTCCACCTAATCTTTAAGCATCGTCTTCACCATAATAAACCTAAGCATTAGAAGACTTGAAAATTTATCTTTCAAACTTTAGTCTTGAGTCTACTAACATCTAGATGTCAAATAAGAGGGATTTATATGGATTCTCGTTTTTCTTTTCAAAACTCGTTGCATATAATTATTATTCAAACACATTGAAAAAAGTATCCTTCGGTGCGCCTACCTAAAAGAAAAACCCTAGAATGTAAACCTAATGCTTTCAGGCAACAACATTTTTTATCAACCCTAAATTAACCAACTATTTTTAGAATTGAATCATGTACTCCCTAGATGCTCAATTAAAAGTGATAAAAAAAAATCCCCAATTTTAGGTGGATTATGGATAGTCTTTGATGTGTCCACAGACTTTCAGAGATCATTCTTTGCTTTGAGAGTGCTTAGGGTGCAGATCAGAGAGCCCACAGAAGGAAGAAGAAGAGGACTCAAGGCAAAAGGTGAGGTGAGTGAGGAGGGCAGACATAATAGGGGAGATCAACACTATCAACCTACACATCTTGATTTGGGGAGATCAATATCAACTGTCTATCTCTAAACTACCTTCATCGGGACCCTTCAACCTTGAGAACTTTAACATTATGCTAACCCTTTTTCATATGAATGAGTGAGAAAATTCTGATCACAGAATGATTCTCACCCGTTGATCTAACCAACATCTTGTTCCGACCGTAGATCTTCGCAGCCCCTACCACTTTCAGCGGATCGACCATAGATGTTGATTAGGAAGAGGGAGATGACGATGATGATGATGATGATGACGACAACGATGATGATGATGATGATGATGAAGATGTGATGACAAGATCTTTACTTTGGTATTCACTAAATTGTTCTGAGCTTCACTAACATTATAATAGAATGGTTATGAGTGATTATTCCCTCCTATAAAGAATGCACTTTATGCAACTACCAAACTGCTCAGTTTGGATATTCCTCTTTTAAGACACCGAACTAGGTCCATAAGCCTTGATTCTTCATGTGCACAAATATAAGAATAGGAGGCTTCATAGGGCCCAAAAGGTTGTATTTACTTTTTTACTACTTCCTCGGATCATATTGAATTGTCATATTATTCCTTGAAATGGGTGTTATGAGTAATCCTTAATTTCTCACTCAACTGGTTGTTCCCCCTATCATGTAGACGTATCCATTCACTGAGCTCCCCCTAAAGTTGTGATGATGAAGATGATGACAAATATGATGATGATGAAGAATATGATGATCATGATAATGGAGATGCCGATGAATTGGATTACAATGATGTTGATGATGAATATAATGATGAAGATGAAGATGTTGATGATGATGACGATGAATATGATGATGATGATCAAGATGACGATGGTGATAACGAAGATGTTAATGATGAATATGATTATTATGATGATATGGAAGATGATGATGATGAAGAAGATCATGATGACGATGATGACGACGACGATGATGATGATTATGAAGAAGATGATGATGATATTGATGAAGACGAAAAAGACGATGGTGATGACGATGACAAGGATGATGATGATGATCATCATTGTTGTCGTCATCACCATCATCTTCACCGTCTTCATCATCATCATGATAATCATGATCATGATCATCGTCATCATCATCGTGCTCATCCTTGAAGGAACTTATGTATAGGATCTCACTATAAGCAATGCAACCGATACAAATTATGACAAAATCCTAGTTAAATTAAATTCAACTACACTAAATTAAAAACATAGAGTTGTTTAACTATAATTAATTTAAAATGCAACAAAATATAAAATATGCAAATAAAAAAAACCCAAAATAAACTAAACAAAAGATAAATATGCAAAATAAAAAACAAAACAAAACACCAAATATAAAATATGAAAATAATCAAACAAAAAAAGAAGAATTCAAAAACACCCATGCACTAACTCATTAGCATTCAAAAACACCTCCGCAGGATCTGCTCCAGCTCCCATTTGGGGGTTTTCGATTTTGAACTTTCACTGAAGGATCTGGAACAGGCTATGATGTTTTTTTTTACAGGAAGGGTGGGTGAATTAATTTTACTATTAGTGCATCATCCACTTCCTTCACATGTGAACCCATGCTTCTAGAACCACCTGCCCCAGCTCCAGAATGGCAACAATGTTTAGACCTTCAAGTTTGTTTCCTTTTATATTTTTCTTGATTACCTATTTTTTTTATTTTATTCATGGTTTTTTCATTGTTGTGGATGTGATGGAGATGAAATGGCTCAAATATCCTTGCAAGCCTGAAGTACGAGCTGTCTAGGTGAACTCGGGAAATTCAACGTGAGAAATAAACCAACAGTTATCGAGGAAAAGGAGGAAGGGAATGTGGAGCTATATGATTGTAGGGTATGCTCTCAATGTGAAAGATGAAGAGGCTTTTGATTTTACTTTCTTGATGGTGCTTCTGATTTGTGCAAACATCATGGCTTATGATTAGGCTAAGCAAGTTCATATCCTCACCATAAAATATGGATTTGATTCATATGATTTTGTGGGTATTTATCTAGTTGGCATGTCTGCAAAATGTGGGTTTGTTTCTAGTTTTGTCCATTCCTTTTGGGAATCATGTAAAAATTCCCATGAATTGATAGTTCAAGGCTAGACTGTGAATGTTTTTAAGAGTGCGGTTGTTAGTTTTTCTTTGATAAGGGCAATTTTTTGGAGTTTGAAGCCTGAAATTTCTATAGCAGACTGTTTTTGTTTGCTCATAGTGGTTTTGAGGCCACTGAGAAGAGCTTTGTAGCAATTGTAGAACACCAGATCTTGTCTTGAGTTGTACATGCATAATTGCTTTGAGTAATTAGTGAGACATCGACCCCATCCATATCATTCTTTGTATCAAGTAATGAAATCCCGTTACATGCATCAATTCTTGCAAATTCTAAGTGTAGGCAAGCATTGCGATAGAAGAACACAATATTCCCTCTGCGGTTTTCCATTTCTTATGTCCAAGATGGTAGAATATTCTTCCAAGAGGAAAATAAGCATCAATGAGGGCTACCTTGGAGTGCTTCCTAAGAAGAAACCCAAGCCTGAACCTAAGGAGAACAAATTCATGTTCAGGGTTTTGCTTCACAATGGTTTGAATTTAACTCTGTAGTTGGAGGATGCCATTGAAAAGATGTCAGTTTCCTAGTTTGTAAGGACTATTAGGAGAAAAGTTGAGAAATAAATAATACAAAAGGGGCCAAGAAAAATCACCATACACCAAAATTTAAAACTAAATATTTTAAAGAATGCATAATAAATTATGAGAAAAAAATTGTATTGTTAAATTTGCAAAGTCGTTTTTATACAATATATTTCCTTTCAATTCATGTGTATTTCATTTTTTTTGGATTTTTTATTTTTATTTTTTATTTTTGTATTTCCTTTTAGATAATTGAAATTTATGTTTACTAAAACTCTACTTATATTTTGATAATGCTTGTAGGGTGGCTCTTTGCGTTCTGATCATTGGAGAGCAAAGGTGGATTTGGTTTTGAATACTGTGGCAATGAATGCTTCAACTAATTCATCAATCCTGTGATTTTGTGACAAGGAAAACATCTCTTGTTTCGAAGACACACCATCTTTCACCCCCTTACCTATCTCAAGGGATTGCACTATTTCATAAAGGTCTCTCTCTTCCTCTCTCTTTATATGACATATACACACATGGTTGTAGAATGTATTTTGATGGGGTGAGTCTTAGAGTCAACAAGAAATTGAAGTATTCTCTTATAAGTCAAAAGAAATGTATTAATATGTGCACTACAAAATAATTCCATGATATCCTCAAAGTGCATTATGTTAGAACAAATATTTCCATATCTAAATATTATTTACTGGAAAGTTTTTTTTTTTAGTAACTAGGGGAATCAACAACTAGAGCTGGGATGGTACTCACGTGACACGGGTTCCAGGGATCCATTCCCACTACCACTATACCCCTAGGTTCCCCACACCCTTCACAAGATAGCTACCACTATACCCTTAGGTTCCCTAAACCCTTCACAAGACATGGGACACAGGTAAACCTGGGTGGGATTTGAACTCGTGACCTTCAATTTACAACAAGTGACTTCATAACAACTGAACCGCCAATGAGCCAAACCCGTGTGGGCTATTATTTACTGGAAAGTTAACATTTCGTAGATAACAAAGATTTAACCGGAGTATTTAGTGACATTTTATTCATATAGTAAGATAATGACTCTTTCCTTTGTTTTTTGTTTTATATTGTTTGACAGGATGGTGGTATTAACAGTGTCCACACATTTCTAGTAAAAACCTATTTATATGTGTATTTAATATATTTCTGTCTTAAACTTTAAAATTTGTGTGTTGTTTTCGTTTTAATATAATGGTTAAAGAAATCTTTTCAAATACAAACACAACTTGATATTCGTTTAGTGAGGCAACGGTATTGTAATATAACATTTAAATGCAAGTTGATATTCTGGTGGAAAATGTGTGCTGGATAGATTGATTATTGATTTCCTTTGCAGGACATGTGGAATGTGACTCCATAACCACATCTCTTGGTGGAATTACCCCAAGAACACACTTTCTAGACATCATTAGCTGATTTAATTGTATGCCCATTTTTTTATTTCATAGAGTATTTTGATATTTTTCATGCCTAGCAAAATGACCACTTGTGTATAGGTATAGGAATGGATTATTTATTTCATTTATAAATTTAATTGCAATCCAACACAGTGGTTTTCCATTTATTAGGACAACTCTTTGCAAGCGGTATGGGCCAATGGACCTGGTGAAAGGCAATTGATAAGGTAAGGGTTCTTGCATTGCCTACATTCTCCCTAGGCATTAATATTTTATATGACTTGCTTGTACCTGTCATATAATATAACTTTGCTATTTTCATTTCTAGCCTCTTCATCATGCTTCACATCCAATGTTTTTATAGAAACATAAAAATATCAGACTTATCTTTCTTTGTTGTGTTCTTACTGTACCATTCCTTGATTTTCCCTAGGTTTTAGAGTTCTTGCCTCATTTTTCCATTGCATTCTTATGAGCAGTGTAGTAAGTAGTACTAGTGTTATGTTCACCTATTTTGTAGTGCACTGTGCTCACATTTTGGATAGGTTTTCCCTACGTTTAACTACTAAAGTTGACTGTTTGTAGTTTTCCCTTGGTTACCCACTATCATGAGGTTCTTTTGCACTAAGTAGTTCTAATGACAATGGTGCATGGTTTGTCCTCTTTTTGTAGAGAAATTGATATTTCAGTAGAAGTGCACATAACCTGATAGTCTCAGTCTCTCAGAATACCCTCTCTAAGAAGAATTTTCTCAACATCAATTGAAATTGCCTTTGTTGGTGCACTACATATCCTGGTGTTCGGTCACATACAAGCTTGATAGAACCTCAAGGACTTGAATTATTAAAGTTTGAAGCCCAAATGTTCTATAGCAAACTGTTTTTGTTTGCTCATAGTGGTTTTGAGGCTACTAAGCAAAGATTTGTAGCAATTGTGGAACGCCAGAGCTTGTCTTGAGTTGTACATGCATAATTGCTTTGAGTAATTAGTGAGACATCAACCCCAGCCATAACAGTCTCTGTATAAACTAACGAAATCTTGTTGCATGCATCAATTCTTTCAAATTCTAAGTGTAGGCAAGCATTGTGATAGAAGAACACAATATTCTCTCTACGGTTTGCCATTTCTTGTGTGCAAGATGGAAGAATCTTCTACCGAGAGGAAAATAAGTAGCAATGAGGGCTACCTTGGAGTTCTTCCTAAAAAGAAACCCAGTCCTAAACCTAAGGAGAAAAAATTGATGTTCAGGGTTTTACTTCTTAATGGTTTGAATTTAACTTTGTAGTTGGAGGATTCCGTGGAAAAGATGTCGGTCACTGCGTTTGTAAGGATTGTTAGGAGAAAATATGAGAAATAAATAATAGAAAAGGGGCCAAGAAAAATACACTGGGGTCACCAAGTCTATGTGGAAGATGAAATGGGAGAACAAATAAATATGGAAACATCATATGCAATGTTCTCACAACAAGCCCATGCTCGTAGCTCTGCAGGTTCATCCTTGAAGTTCCTCCCCTAAACTATTTCTTTAGTATTTTTTATAACTAAACAAAAATGTATTTATATGTGCACTACAAAATCATTCCATGAGCTCCTCAAAGTGCATTCTGTTAGAACAAATATTTCCATATCTAAATATTATTTGCTGGAAAGTTAACATTCATAGATAGCAAATATTTATCTGGAGTATTTAGTGGCATTTTATTCATATAGTAAGACAACATGACTCTTTTCTCTGTTTTTTGTTTTATATTGTTTGATAGGATGGTCGTATTAACAGTGTCCACACATTTCCAATAAAAACCTATTTATATGTGTATTTAATATATTTCCGTCTTAAAATTTAAAATTTGTGTGTTGTTTTTGTTTTAATACACTGGTTAAAGAAATCTTGTTGAATACAAACACAAGTTTCCACATTAGTGAGGCAATGGTATTGTAATATAGCATTTAAATGTGAGTTGATATTCTGGTGGAAAATGTGTGCTGGATAGATTGATTGTTTATTTCCTTCATAGGACATGTGGAATGTGACTTCAGAGCCACATCTCTTGGTGGAATTACCCCAAGAACACACTTTCCAAACAACATTAGCTGATTTTTTTTGGGTTAAGTGCCCTGTGACTTGTTGGGTGAACCTTGGTTATATTACAAGTGTATTATGATAGATTTCTTGGTTTGGCATTGGAAACTTTGTTGGGGTTGAAATAGAGGTACATTTGCATTCTATAGCATTTGTCTCGTAGTAATAATTTTTAGGAATAACGGTGACATTTCCACTTCGTGGCTCTTGTTTGATAAATATCTAATATCTACCTTAGGATTTTCCTATTGAATATTTCTGAAGTGGATCTAGTTATTAAGGAGCAGATTGGGTTTGAACCATTCAACCCTATCTACTCTTTAATCAATAAAGCCTCCATGAGATCCTGAATTGACCCCATATGCCTAACATGGATTTGTTAGGAACTAATCACAGCTTTTATGCCATTTTAAATCTTAATTCATCTTTCATTTTCTATTTTATAAGATCTGAAAATTTCTGTCATCTACATGTATTAAACTCATCCCTAAAACATCAAATCGCATGGTAGGTTTGCCCCAGTTTGTGGTTGGGAATTACCTTCTAGAAATCTGATCTGTAGCGCTGATTAAATCTGGTCTAAAACAGAATTAAAAGGTTGATTTGCAGGGTTGAAAACTTCAAATTAATAAGTGAAATTCCTAGATATTCCCTAGTTTTTGCCTCATGTATACCTTATTTAAAATCTAACTAAAGTTTAAAACATTCTTCTGTCACAATTCTTGGTTGATGGTTGGAAAAGACATATCATTTGCAAGTTTGTAGCAACATTTAATTTATTAATTCATATCTCAAATTTGAGGATATTTTCACATATACACTAATAAATTTTCAAACCCTGATTCTTCACTACTAAAATCCCTTGTAGCATCAACTAGTCCATTGATCGTATCAATCCATTTAACATTTTCTTCTGGAACTAAATCTTGTAATTGCAAATAATGCATCTCAATAGAAGCTAGAGCCTAGAATCTACTGCCTTTATAGGATAGATATGGTGTTAACACTTTCCATTGCAGATAACATTGTAATACCTGCAACATATATGATATAACCCACTTGAATGGTGGTAGAGCGACTTATTGTAATTTTTAGTTTCTGTTATTTTATGCTTGGTTTGACAAGTGAATCCACACATACACTTCAAGAATCAGTAGTTGATAAATCAATACCTTGGATAACTTATCCCATTCAATTATTTGTAGTGGCATGATTATATGCCTAGGGTAAATTTTGTAAGCACTTATTTAGAACATAGCATCTATTGTATATTGGTCTGATGTACACATTTCCATGTCAGTTTCTAAAATTTGCAATATTTCCATACTTATTCATCACATCCAAATAGGGTCCTTACATAATGGTCTTATTCACACCCTCTATGCATATGCAAATTGTATGGTTTCATCTAGGTCCAATGTGCATCCTATGAACTTCCAAAGTTTTTATCAGGAGGACAGAAAGGTGATAGAAAAGAACAATTTATTTTTTTCTTTTTTCTGTATAAACTCGATTTTTTGTGTGAAGAATTTACACATGGTTCCATCCTTTTTGAAAAAATCTTCTAGTTTGCATCTTTAAAATGATTTACACTTAAAACAAATTTTCTTTTGTCTGAGGAATTTGCATATTTAAAACCATTTTTCTCACTTTTAAGGTTTATCTAAGGGATTTGCACATGATTTCATCCTTAAAAGACTTTCCTGTCTTAAAAGGTTTGGGTTTTAAAGAAACGCAAGGTGGCCACTCTACTCCAAAGGGATTCCTGGATCATAAGGGAAGTCTAGAAAGATAATGTGGTGGAGGAGTTTGCTCTGATTCATGAAATCATGGGTGATTACCAATTTATTTCCATGGATATTGAGTTTCCTGGTATAGTTTTTAAACCTGTTGGTTATTTCCATAATTATTCAAAGGAGTTGAAATATCTGGCTATAAAGTGTAATGTTGATATACTCAACTTGATTCAAGTGGGTTTCACTTTCTCAGATGAGGATGGGAACCTTCCTCATTGCGACATGGATAAGCATTACATCTGGCAATTCAACTTCCACGAATTTAATCTTGTTAAATATAGGTATGTCATCGATTCTGTCTAGCTTCTGCAACAAAGAGGCATTCATTTCAAGAAAAACAATGAGAAGGGAATCGATGCATGAGTATTTTGTGAGCTTCTAATTTCATCTGGAATTGTTTCAAATCACACTGTGCACTGGGTCACCTTTCATGGTGCTCATGATTTTGGGTTCTCGCTGAAGCTTCTAATACTCCAGCTATTGCCTTTGACACCTGCTGGTTTCTTCAATTTGATCAACATGTATTTTTCGACGCTGTATGATATCAAGCACCCGATGAAGTTCTGCAATGGTAGTATGTTAAAGCAGTGATTTCTATTAAAGCACTCATTTCTGACCTAGTGAGTTAAAACTTCAATTAGCCTTTTGTGTCATGCATGGGGAAACATTTGTATGCTTTAACGTATGGTGGTAACAAATTGAAATCAACCCAATGTCACACAAGTACAATCCTGACCATAGTTGTCGATTCACCTAATATTAATAAATAAATTATTTCAAAAACTTTAATATATAATGATTTTTTTTTCAAAAATTGCATCTAAAAAGAAATTTTGACATGATTTATTATTTAAACAATTTAACCAAAAATCCATTTATTGGAAACTTTGTTTTATTTAAAAAATTGAAATGAATTATTAAGAAATTAATACATGTTTTTTTGGAACATTCCCTCCAATGAATAGAAAATGTGTGGTGGTATCTACATTATTTCTAGTAGAAAGAGCAATGCAATTATCTAGAAGTAACATGGTATGCAACAAATTCCATACATATGTTTGTCGTGCACAAATTTTTTTCTAAAACTACTAGAAGTTCAAAAAACATCGAGAACATCGAGTCTAATATAAACTGTATTATACACTTTCATTATTTTTCTTGGGAGTTACAAGCCACATAGGTCCTTATTATCCTTTTTTTATTTCTTAACACCTTCCCTATGCATTTGTTGACTAGACATACATTAGCATGGTGATGATTTAAGGTTTTAAACTATGGAAAGAGGAGTGATCCTTTAAATGTAATCTTTGACAATTATGAGGCCATAGTGGAATTGGATTTGTTATTATGTTAATTCATCCCAACACTTGCAACTCATATTTTTTGTATTTACTAGTCACATGGACATTTAATGTTTTATGAGGGTGATGGTTGTGTATTTCTTGATTTGGTCCATTGGAGAAGATAATTTTTTTTACATATTATATGTATGTATATATATATATATATATAACTTTTTAAGTTTTGAATATTAACATTTTATGTGGCTTGTTATAAAACTAAAGGCTACTTAGATGAGTCATAAACACATATTCACTCAGGAACAAAGTATGGTTGTATTGTAGCTTTTCTCCACTCATCATTACATTGCCCCTTTGTTAATCTTAGCAGCATTAAATGTTTGTCCTAGTTTGGTGGAATCTTTGCATGTAATATCATAAGCTTGAGGATTATAACTTAAATTTTACAATTCAACACCAACGTTGCCATATATTTTTATTCTTTACATTATAATCATGACTTTGTTAGTATATCATATACAGTCTATTTTTCAAAGTGGCATGGTACATATGGTTTATTCCCAATGTTAAAAAAAAAATCTCATATATGTTGATATATCATCGAGACATACATTTTTTCAAAATGAATTTGGAACAATTTCACAAAGGCTATTATACCCATTTTATTTCACCAAATATGCCCCTAAGTCATGAAGAGGTAGGAACCCATTTTAAGATCAATTCTTAACCACCACACTTTCCAAAAAAATTAAAAGGGGAGGTTGGTGCTAGCCCAACAAATTTGTAGAGAACTAGCGCATAATACATAAATAGAAACCAAAAGGAAGGTAGTCAACAATGTAAATTTATGAAATACACAAGACTTCGAACAATATGACCATCCAAAGGCAATAGTAATAATTATCCAAAGCATTTCACTATTGATGGACATGCCAAACAAATTGATGGATGATAATTATGTTGATGAGGTGGAGTGCAATGTGGTGCCCCTAATTTTTTATGAAGCATTTTTTTTTTGTAGTCCTTATGGGACAAAGACATCATTATCTTCAAAAAGAGCACATGCATAGGCTTGTCAAGGATAGAAACCCATACCTCATCAACATTGACTAAGGAAAGTAGGGGGATTCCCTAGTGATAAAAAATCAATCCAAGAGATTAGCCAATGCAAATAAGCAACCCATAGTGATAACAAATCAATCCAAGAGATTATCCAATGCAGGTAAGCAAACCATAATGAAAACTATGAAGCCATCGGGTAATAAGCTTGAGAATCAAAATCTTTGAATGTTAGTTTTTCTCTTAAAAAAATAAGTGAGGCATGGAATGCACTTAAAATGGGACTCACAAGTTTTTCTTGGACTAAGTGTTACGGAGAGAAATTCCTATGGCTTGGGGTACCACAACAGACAGCTTGACTCCAGAAATCAATCCTTTCCAATATGCAATAGAAAAAAAATGTCTAACACTAAAGGATCAGACCTCGTACCTTATTCCGTACGGTTGAAGTAGATCCCTATTGAGCTGTCCAACTTCAGCTTGAATTGATAGATTACTTCCTCAACAACAAGTAAACAATACAAGCATTCTATATATCATGGTGTTAGATCTATTCTAGCATATATAATCAATAATGTATAAGCATTTGACGTAATCCAATGGATAGAATATTCATTCAAACACACATTATTGGACAGGAAAAGATATTTCTATTAATATAAATCAGAGATTACAAGATACAACATCTGTTGGCATGTCTGCGAACTAGAGAAACTGAATCCCCCACTTAGGCCTCCACCACTTCAATCCTCCATCTCTAGATAGCAAGCTCATAAGAAAAAGGTAAGCTTGGGAAGAACACAAAAGTGCTCCAAGGGACAAAGGGATGCAGACTCAAGCATAAGTTCCAGCAACAATGGACTATAGTTTCTTTGCTCTCAATTCTCTCTTATGCCCTCAATGTACCAAGATGTTCCTTACATAGCTTTTCAAAGGGGTAATGAAAGTTCGAATCCAAGTGATCTCAAGGCATAGGGAAGGCCAGGAGTCAAGTGAGTCGGATCCATGTCAAGTGAAACTCCAAAAGGATTTGGATTTTGTACACATGCCAATGTATGTGGTTTTAGTGGTCAAACCCACATATATATGCCCTTATAGGTTTAAAAGTCACGTGTATCATTTTTCACATTTTTTGGGGATGGTCAAGGAAACATCAAAGGACAAAAAATGGTCCATGGGGTCTAAGGATTCTATAGCAGGACAAGGGAAGTCCATACAAAGTGTGATTCACCTGGAGTGGTGAAATCAGCTATAATAGATGCCCCCTAATGTGTGAGGTCAGAGGGGTTATACGATGGCCAAAATACATTATAAGTCCATCCCAGAAGTGGAGTGATGAAGGATCCCAAATGGAAGACTAGCCACCCAATCAGCATAGTACAATAATACAAATCTGCACCTAACTACAAATACATATAGTAGTCCCGAATACATAAGAGTACAATGGCCATGAATAGGCACGATACAAGATATCACATAACTAGTCATCACCACGTACAATATACATAGATCAGAATCTCCATGATGAAGATATACAAAGGACCATGATCTCCATAATGGCTGAAGATATATAACAGATCAAGATCTTCATAGTGGCTAGAAATATCTGACATATACTGGAATCAAGTCACGAGAGCTGAAATCTCATGAACACTGGCACGATCAAGGAGGTAGCATATAAGAGATGCCACCAATCTGGAAAGTCTTCTACACAAACCACTATTAGTACATGTCCTTGTTAGGATTATTAATCCTCCCTTGTCCAAATTTGGTCATATGTCTAAATCTGGAGTCATGTCTAAATCGAGAGTCCATCCAGTGTATTTATAGTCATTAGCACCATTGGTTAAACTTGACCTAATTAGGGCACATGTTTCAGTTACCAAAGTGTGGGGAACACTAATTGAGACTCATTGCCACTTATTGCACTTGATTGCATAAGGTTCCAAGAGGCAACCATCAATCCCTACAATTTAGGAAGCAACTGGGAGTGCTGAAACCAACCAAGGTCAGTTCACTTCAGTTAATGACTAGTCAAGCCAAGTTAGGAGTCAGTTACATTCAGTTCTAGCTCTCTACATTCAGTTAAATAATGGTTTAATTAATTGCACACATGTGGGTCATTTTTCTCACCTACCACAGTCAGTTAACCATTATTTAATACTAAATGTAACATTTGGTTGTGTTTTAGAACTCCGGTTATGATTTAGACAAGGACAGTTAACTACTGGGTCCTTAGCTTCAGTTGATGACTAGTCAAGCCAAGTTAGGAGTCAGTTACATTCAGTTAAATAATGGTTTAATTAATTGCACACACGTGGGGAACTTTTCTCACCTACCACAGTAAGTTAACCATTATTTAATACTAAATGTAACAGTTGGTTGTGTTTTAGAACTCCAATTGTGATTTAGACAAGTCTTGGTTACCTACAGTCAAGTAGAGTCATCAATTTGAACTTCGTCATGTGGATTCAAATTGCTTGTGGCTATTAAATCCATTTTACATCATTGTAATTATTATCTGGATTACTTTCTTGATTAATGAAAGCATTCACAGCTGCAAGCCTTTTGCACTATTTCATTCTTCAATGGCTGAGTAAATTGTGAGATCTTCTTTGTGAGTTGTGTGTTTGTCTACAGATCTATATGCTCAAATTTAACATGGTATTAGAGCCTCGACGGACAAGGCACTTCTCCTCCTCGGATCTCCTACTGGATCATTTTTTTTGTTTTGCAGGTACAACTTCGAAATGAATTCATCAGTTCCTCTTCTCACCCGATCCTCAGACTATTTTGAATGGTGGTTAAATATGAATATATGTCTGAGAAGACAAAAAATATTTTCGGTGTCTATTGGATTAGGTAGAAATTCTTTTGAGAGTGATAATGACTGGTTAAAAGCAAAGGATAAAGCTTTTGAAATAATGGAACTGGCTCTTTCTCCTAGCATGCGCTATCACAGTATATCTATTAAAGATCCACTAGAACTCTGGATAAGATTGGAAAGAACCTTTGGAAGTAATAGTGAATGGTGCACATCCAGCACCACAAGCATCCTTGATCCAAAAATATTGGCCTCAACTCTCTCTGATGAAGTTGTTCAAGATGAAGAAGAAGCAGAAACTTCTACACAGTCAATTCGAATTGAAGACAGTCTCCATGCAGTGACTCCTTCTCCTGATGCTCCGGAAGTTCATGAGATCTCTTATATCTCATCTTCTCATATTTATGAAACAGAAGAAGACATTCGAATCTCTGATAGTGAAGAAAAATTCTGTTACACTTCCATGCAAACATTCACCGGTGATTTTCCTTTAAATTCTGTGCAAAATTTACCAGTAATTGCTTCCGAAAATGAAGAGAAATTTGATTTTTCTCCCTCTAATGTTGCTGATGGTGTGAAAATATGTGATACCTTGGATATTTTGGAAGAAATATCAGATTACCAGAGTGATCCATTCGCTCCCCATGTTCTAGTTTTTCCAGCAAATTCCTGCAGGATTGCATGCACCAAAATTCAGAATTTTGAAGAAGAAGAAAGCCGTGCATCCACCGTCTCGGTTAACCATTTATTTGAATCTTATATTAACCTTATTGGATCTAATATGATATTATTTATATCTTATCTTATATTTCTTGGTTTAATATATCAAATTCATAATCTTTCAGTACCGCTTGTAGCTGTTCTCATCAACGGTGTGAAGAAACAAGTACCATAAGTCTCCTACAAAATTGCTGCTGGGGATTTGATTCCATTTCACAGTTTTGGATCTGTTTTGAACCTGTTTAGATATGATTTAATTTCTGATATGATATTATTTGGTTCATATTTTAAAATTCAAAAGCATTCAGTCATGCTTGTAGCTGCTCTCACCAATTCCGGTGTGAAAAATCAAGTACCGCACTTTCTCTTCAAAACTGCTGATGGGGATTTCGTGTTAGTTTCCTCATATGAGGTTGATGATATTTTATTATGTGATTCATTATCTATTTCAAGAATCTATATCAGACTATGGAGCTCCAGCATTCGTTCTCAATAGTCCC
>LPNX010318482.1:54641-133861 GCA_001517045.1 Pseudotsuga menziesii | reverse complement strand
ACCTAGTTGATGACATTAAGCTCCCCATCTTCAAAGGTATGGGATCAGAGGACCCAGAACAGTTCTGGTTTTTATGTGAAGCAGTATGGAATGCGAAGAATATTACAGACCTAGATGTGAGAACCGCGCAGCTCATTACTTCTTTCCGGGACCGGGCTTTGACCTGGTTTATGAAATTCTCCAGTACTCAGAGCCCTACGTTAGATGAGATTAAGGTAGCAATAACCAAAGAATTTAAGAAGCCTAAATCAGAATCGCAGAGCATCACTGAACTCAAAGAGATTCAACAGCAGCACGGTGAATCAGTGGGGACTTTGACCAGAGATTCAAAGTTCTACTGGACCAAGTCAGTTTTACCATTAGTCCTGCGCAGCACAAGCAATGGTTTATCACAGCATTATTACCACATATCAGAACCCCGCTCATGCAACAGAAGGTTGCTGACCAGCAAGAAGCTCTGGAAATTGCAATGAAGCTCGAAACCGCGCCCGTCGGAGATGATTCCGGTATTGCTCAAATCCAAGCGCAGCTAGCAGCAATGGCCCTGGAGCTTCGCGATATGAAGAAGGCTAAAACCAGTAGAGAGGAGGTCTGGTGTACACTATGTCGGACAAAAGGTCACGATAGGGACCAGTGCCCCATGGTCAGAGCTTACCTAAATACGGGTGCGCCAAACCAATTCAATCCCGGTGTTCTATATTGTGAGATTTGTCGAGCCACTGGCCAACATCGCCCTGAAAAATGCCATCTTCTTCAGAGATATGTTCAAGTTCCTAAGAACCCCTACTACAAGTTCTGTAAGTCAGTAGGGCATAATGAAGAGGAGTGTCATAGCTATGACCTCATGAGAGAGCGCATCTCTAATGCCTACCAAGTGCAAAATGAAGCCCAGAATAGTGACGGCTATGGTTACCATGGTGGTGCCTCTGGAAGAGGTGCCTTTGGAGGCTGCGGCCGTGGTAGTATGCCCGGGAGTGGTAGAGGCCAGGTTGTGTGTTACAATTGTAACCAAGCTGGCCATTTGGCTCGAGACTGTCAGAACCCCACCACAACCTGTTAGTATTGCCGCGCAGTAGACCATGTGATTGAACAGTGCCCCCAGCTCATAGCAAAGATTCAGGAAAACAAAAGTGGCCCTACCCAGAATATTCAGTTGATTTCCGTTGAACAGAGACCTACCGCAGCCATCAATGTGGTCACCCGGAGTGGAGCCACGACGCACATTCAGAATACACAGAAACAACCTGTCAAGGTGGGCGTACGTAAATCCTCCGAGCACGTCCCAGCACTTAACACTGCGAAAGACCAAGCACCAGTCAAGGCGGCCCAGTGTGATATTGTTGACCCTCGCATAGCAGCAGTACCTGTGCGGCAACCTCAGCAGGCCTCGTAGCCGCAAGATGCTTCGACAGATAAAGTAAGTACACTCTCCTCCTTTTTACAGAGTTGTATGAAACTCTTGAGGAATTAGAATGATTTAAAGGAGCTGCAAAAATTTCTTGCTGTCACAGACCCTCAGAGAGGAGTTGATCAGGAGAAAACTGTTAGTCGTGTCCGAAGAACGAGGATGGAAATGAGATTGAATGTTCAGATAGGGGAATATGATATGACTGATGTCATTTTGGATCTTGGATCAGAAGTTAATGTCCTAACCAAGCAGACCTGGGGACAAATGGGAAAAACTTCCTTGGCTTGGTCACCTATACAACTTAGATTAGCTAACCAGCAAAGGATTGTGCCCCTAGGGAGACTTCTTAGTGTTCCCATAGATATTGATGGGGTAAGCACTCTAGCCGATTTTGAAGTTATTGATATCATTGATGACAGCAACCCTTATCCAGCCCTATTAGGAATCGAGTGGGCCATGGCCAATGCTGCAATCATCAACCTTAAGAGGAGACAGATGACCTTCGAAGGAAATGGTCTGCGAGTTATCATACCCCTCGACCCATCCCAAGGAGAAAGATATACAGAACCGATCAGAGACGAAGGGGAGCAGGATACTCTATACCACATCTACAACATTACAGCCAAGGAAACAGACTATGTCGAGCCTGATGCCGATGGCATAATAGATTGGCAATGTGATAGCTCCTGCATGTCTGATTCAGACGATGGTCTAGAGAATTGGCAAAATCGATTGTACGAGCTACATGGCCATAGGTGTGTGCAAATCACTATGTCTCTTAGATGCCTTAGTGCGCAGCCCAGAGAGTTGCCTACATATGTTGGGTTGACAAACCCTAGAGGAATTCTTGCACATTTCTCAGAACAAGCACTTCCATCACAAAGAATACAGAATTTGGAGACCGCATTAGGAGCTCCAGCAGCAGGGTGGACCGATCACAAAATGTCTACTCGCAGTTGGGGAGCCTGGCAGAAATTTTTGCGCCTCAGATTCATAAACCAATTCCAAGAGGTGCGAAGTAAGTTCAATGGGCATAATATCCCTCAGGAACATTTGAGGCATAGTTATGCAGCATGGGCTAACATACCTCGCGAGGAGTGGGTGCATAAGTTTGTGCACACCTTGGAACCTATAGCACAAAATTGGTATATGGAGGCCGAGCTCTGACACAGAATTGAATACCAAACCAAGGGGCAGCACCAAGAAGCCAGTCCATCAAAACTAACAGTCCTGTCACTGACATTCCTAGGACGAGTCGAAGGGCAATACTATATCGAGGGTTCTTGTTGTCACGAAGCTCAAACCATGATTTTGCCGAAGACCAAAAACACAGTGAGGCTTAAAATCCGACCGTTGGGAAGCAGCCAAATTAGCGGTGGTAGTGCTTTAATTGCCTTAAATGCCTGTGCTAAGAAGATTATTGGAAATCGAGCTCCACTTGGACAAGATTTTCATTAGATTTGGTGCCTTCAATGCACTGTCCTACTCGATTTTATTGATGGAGTGCATAAGAAGATGCCTCGGTTAGGGAAAATTGTATTCTGCATTTCTTTCAGATTTACGAGTGAACCCATGACAATAGAACAAGAGCTTGCTGATTTAGTAAGGGAATTCGAGCAAGAGGGTCTGATAAGCTTCTCTAATCGGCTTCCTGCCTTTGTTCCCGGTGAAGAAGTCCACCCAGCACCACCACGGCCGATGCAGACACGGTCTGCCAGGAAGAAGTCCAGAACTGAAGTTCGCTCCAAGTGAAACCAAGACCAGCAGAGGCAAACAGGGAAAATGCCAACAGATCATCCTATGGATCCCACCAGTTCAGCACAGGTCCCGGCTGGGGGTAGGGAGAACATTGCACCACCACGACCACCGTATCTACAACCTGTTCAACCAGGTGCCAGCTACCCCGTCGAACAAAGCAATTCACGTTAACCACACCCTCGCTGCCACAAGGAGTTCAGCTGATTGGAAGCATGACAGGGAAGATCGATCGGCTTAAGTATAGCGATCATGACACAAATGACCATGGCAATTTTCCACAGTTTGAACCAGTAGAATACCTGCACCGCGTCAAATACCTAGATGATAAGGTGACACTACTAGAAGTCCAACCGTGGGCGGTGGGCCTGGACAAAGCTGGCCTACTGAAGATGCTTGATATTCCACATTTCGGTCGCGGCATACATGTGACCGTAGTGGCGAAACAGTTGCTAGCGCTAGTGCATGACGACTATTTATGGATAGGGGACCAGCAAATTCCTATTGACGCCACGCTCATCCATAAGATCACAGGTTTACCAATGGCAGGACCTAATATGGGAATTGAATTTCCATCAAAACATGAGGATACAAAGCTCGCGCAAACTATGAAAGAGCGGTTTGGCCTGACAAAGGGGAAATGGGGGTATCATACTTCCATGATTCAGGAGCAGCCCATTCGCTTTGCAGCTGAACTCTTAGCTTGCAAACTCATACGGAAATGCAGGCCAACTGAAGTGCCTGCTCCAGTTATCCGGATTGCTATGAACTGCGCTGAGGGGTATACGTACAATTGGGCCGCATATCTTGCGAAGGAATTCTTGGAGGATGCCCGCAATGCACAGGAAAAAGGTATACCTTTTCATTATTCCTGGCTATTAATACTTATTGCATTAGTTGGGTGGAAAGAACCCACCGAAGCTCAGTTTGTAGAAGTAAACCCAGGCATTCCGAGAGTAGTGAGGTACGCCTCCCTATGGATATCCTCAGATAAGGTATCTCAGCAGATGACGAACACTTTCTTCATCTTTTAGGCCATGAGTATCCACTATGAGATTGTGCGAACACCACGGCTTACCAATGAGTTGTTCTCTAAATATGAGGGCACCGCAAACTTCAGTGCTGATATACATCATGTCTTCATTCAAGCTCGTGCTGATCCCCAACATCAATGGTTTAAATTACCATATGTAGTCACCGAACCAGATATCAGGGGTATAGTTCAGCAATGGCCGACTGACTGGTTGAAAGATATAGGAAAGAAACCTTCTATTCCAGTTCCCCTAGCTACCAATATTGGCGCAGGTACCAGTCAGGCGCAACAGCAAAACCCATTAGAAGATAGTGAAGACCTAAGTGATTCGTAGCTAAATGGCGATGGACAGGGCGGAGATGGCGGACAGGACGAACAGGATGACGAGTCGATCAAGACCATATCAGATCCCAACCCAGCAACAAAGCACAAGTCCCCCGAAGTAGCAGAGGTAAACAAGCCGCAGTCCCGCAAAAAGTCAAAAGTGTCGAAGGACAAAAATATTGAAGAAGAAGCCACTATAACGCTGGATGAGCTGGAGCAAGCTCTAGAAAAGTCTACGTGAACGCTTACTAAAAAATGGTCAGAGTTTGTGGAATTGCATCTTGCTGGGCTCACAGGTATAGCAAACAAGGTTTCGGTGCTCAAGGACTTAGTAGCAACGTCAGCGATTAGTACTGTGGCAGGTAGCACTACAGCACCCACGCAGTAGGATATTAGGCAATGGCCACCCAGAGATAGCCAAGGCCAATTATCAAGCACAGCTCTGCGACCAACCGATGCAGATTCACGGTCCCAGATGAGTATGACCGTAGGGATAGATTATACAAAGATGTCCATGTCAAAATTGCACCTCTGCTAGCTCACTATTACAAAGGAGATCCATGCACGAGACCAATTGTCTCAAATCCAATTGGAAGACACCTTAAAACAAAAAAAAATCTTCGCAGCATGACTCGAAGAAGTATCACAACAGAAGAAGGATGCTAAAGATAAAACAACTACACTGCTGCGAGCACTGGACGAGGCATATCGGAGTCTTTCTGACTTCGACATACAAGGAGAAGAGGAACCATAGCAGAGAATCGCTAAGCTGAGAGACTATGCCCAGCAGTCTCGCAGCGAGATTGAAAGGTTGAAGATAGAACACCAGCACCAGATCGTAGAGCTTCAACTGCGCATCCCTCCCAAGACTCCACCAGAGGTCCGAGAATAGCGCCATAGGGACATCATGGCTTCAGCCGTAAAGATATCAGATAATGTGTCCAGTGTCGCAAAACTGATGGAAGACAACATCAACGCATGGGGGAACCTACAGGACGATCCAAATGTAGGTAAGATCCAGGAAACCATCAAATTGCGCCAGGATGAATTAGATGCAGTCAGAGTCGAAGTCAAGACGCTGCCACCTATGCAGAAGATGGCTAAAGTCAAGCGCAGGAAGGAACTTCAGCAGGAAATTGAGTCCTATAGGACAAAGGTAACGCTGCTGGAAAATGCGTTACAGCCACTGGTTGACGAAGCATTGGAATTGAGTAATACTGCAGAGAGCGAGCTCAAACTTTTGAAGACCTACAACACTTTTGCACAGGAACGGGCTAACATAGAATCATCCTCAGTGTTACAAGAGTTGATGGAAAAGGAGAAAGCAGCTGACGACATACTACACAACCTCGCCAGTCGCTTCCAGACCCTTGCGCAAAAGATTCTCCCACCAGAGCCATCGCAGAGTGTCCCGGGATGGGCCACTATTGAGTCTTAGGGGCTTGTTGGGACGCGTACCCTAAGGATTATTAGTTTTGATAACTCCGCGGTGGTTGAGGAAGTTTGTAAGCGGAGTTGCGGGCCAAAATAGTCTTAGGGGTGTCAGGGTAAGTCACAAATCCTTTTTGTAATAAACCCATGGTTTAAATCCAGGGTTTAGGGTTTTGGGTGCCCATGGTTTGAAGCCATGGTTTTGTAATAGTGTGATGTATAAATAGGCATTTTTGTAAATAAGAAAAGTTAGGCTTTTTGATGTAAAGAAAGAAAGGAAAAGCTAAGGCTAATTATGTAAGGAAAGGTTAAGTCTCAGCTGTGTGCGTGGACGACCTCTGCAGCTATGTGCACAGGGGGTTTTGGTTGTAAGAATATTAAGGAAAGATCTGCAGCTGTGTGCGCAGAGGCCTGCTACTGTGTGCATGGCTTTTAAGGACTGAAGGGATCTGCAGCTAAGTGCGCAGATCAAACTGGGGTTTTGTAGCAAGTTGAATAAAACACAGTTTGTGGACGTAACCCCTACACTGGGGGTGAACCATGTTATATCCGGTGTTGTGATTTCTTGTGTTGTTTCTTTTTCTGTTGTCTTTTATGCATTAATAACTGTATACATTTGATAACTTAGATCACTGCTAATAACAAGCTTCGCTGTGAATTCCCCGTAGCGGGTTAAGCAAGTCACGATTGTTTATCTATCTACGAAGTTGTATATGAGTGAATGACAAAGCTATGTAATTGTTAATTAATAAGTTTATTAAAGGCTAAGGTACAGTAATATCCCTCTCTACTTGCAGAAACCTGGTTCTGCGGCACCCCATAGCTGTTTCGGGTGAGACTGCAACTTGCGTGCAGGTTGTTGCCGAAAGGGCCAACACTGTGGGTCTTTGTTGGTGCGACATAAAAGGATTAAACCCGGGTCTGCCCTATTGCCCAACAAATCTTCAACTTCCTTCGAACAAGATCATAATGACATATGGTGACTGAATAAAGGTAGCATAGACTCGATATACAAACTGGGACATCTCTGCGACACAGGAGGCATCGACAGAGGCTCCATATGGACTGGAAGCTTAACCAGTCGGTGGAGATAAACTCAGATAAACGAGTATAGATCCTAAAGTCAAACTATAACCCAACCAATGGATGTGATATACAGTGCTCTGTTCGAAGGCGACACAACTCAACAGCTGCCAAAGATAACATCTTTCCTTGTCCGGATTTTTGGTTTTTTGATTTTTTTTGGACTTTTTCGGTTATTTAAAAAGCTTGAAAAAGAATAAAATGGCTTTATAGTTACAGACTTGGAGGAGATGAGTGTCATAAGGGAAAACAAACTAGTTCCAAGTAATGGAACACACCTATGCTCAATGCAAGGATACATGTGTAAGATATCGACACTCGGGGGAAAATCCCCTCCTGGTAAGAAGGGAATCAAGCTGCAAAGGATATATAAAATGGTTCTGCATGGCTAGACATGAGACAAGCTTGGGATATATGGATGAAACACAATGTTAGGGAAGCCGGCATAAAGCTCAATGAGGCAAGAAAAGCTCATGATAATGTAATTACAACTTGTAATAAGTGAGTCTGGGGGAAATGGCCAGCATAAAGTTCAAGAGGAGTATTAAGCTCTTACTCAAGGACATGGCGGGACTAAAAGGGACTCCCGGACCTAAGAGAGAACTCACAGCATGGGTACCAAATGCAAAAGGGAGCTAACTAGGGCACCCATGTATAGGAAAGCTCTACCATTCACATAGTACCACTTCTAACAGCAGCAAGAAGGTTCTGTGACATAATAGAGTGGGTTCGTACCTAAGGTCATGATGATATGGTCATAAGGTTATGCAAACATGCAAGCGGATGTGAAATCCTAACCTATATGCCAGTTTAGACATGATACCTATGATAGGAATGAACGGGTCAAAACCACGGAAAGAGTGTACAAAAAATGGACCCTACATGACAACCATATTAGTCCAAAACAACCCAAGATAGTCAATAAAGAATCCAAACTATAGTAAATAGGGAGGAATGATCAGGACAACTACACCCAAAGGAAACAATGTGGTGAATGATGGGACATAAAAAGGAAAGTAAGGTGTAGACCCAACATTCACGCATCCATGCCACCCCCATGAGGGTGACCACTGGTGTAAAGACCAAGCGAAGGGAATAAACATCCTCCACAAATGGAGTAGAGGATGGAATATGACCATTCCCAAATCTATGAGCACGGTAAGGGGTTGTGATGCCCCCAATTCTGACACCAGGGTCCGTACTAGGACCAAGTATGGGTGATAGGATACCAGGCATGCCGAAAATAAAAGGACCTGAACTCAAGGGAGAAGAAATATACTCAATTAACCACGATCCCAAAGGCCAACTAGCGCACAAAGAGCATACTCCTAAGAAAATCTACAACCAAAATACAAGCAAACCAAGGGGAGGATATGTGAGCTCCCGAATGCAGCAGGTATGTCTCGCCTAGGAGATGCTCGAAACTCGCATACACTACAAGCAGAGGTACGTAACCAATTATAGTGGCCCTTAGCTTCAATGCATAAAGTGACCGTGCTGTCCGACCCCAACCTGGTCGGGAAACCCATAGAATAACCCCTACAAAGTACCCCCTCGATATCCTAGGTAAGGCCACCAAGGTCACCTCAATATAATCAATGCTTAGGCGGACAGTCACACGCAGGATTGACCGTATGGGCAGGATAGCAAAGCTCGAAACTCTTGAAAGAGCCCCCAGATATGAATACAATCCTGGAAATGTCTCCGGTGCTACTCAGTTATGACTAGGGGTCATCCCAATCAATAACTGCTCACACTGCCTCATGCTTAACTCCCTTTTGAGAGGAGGATCCTGAGAAACACTGGTTATACCAAGGATTTCACACACTCACCTGGACAGACACATACATGTTGTTGTTTAGTGGTCTTGGAGAATTTACTCACAATGAACTATTCCAAGACCCTAAAACCTAAGCTTGTTGGTGAACCCTATCAAATAAAATAGTGTACTTCATTTTAATTTAAGCATTCATTTTATTTGGATATAATTACTCAAAGGGAAATGGCCATGCAACTAATGACATTATGACTCAAAAGTGAAAAAAATATGCACACCATAACAAACAATGCTAAGTGCAATCTTTGTCAAATGAAAAATAGGGTATGCCACTACATGAGATGCATAAATATATATTCCTTTCCGAATGCCAATGCAATCCTTCCTATATGAAGGCCTAAACACAACTCTCATCCAAGCAATCCAATGCAAGTACCTCCTCAAATCCATATCTAAGATGCAACTAAGAGTGCAACTACCTTGTATTTTTCAATATAAAAGAATGAAAAATGCAATAAAATTCATCTAAAACTCTTAGTCTCTGCAGCAAGTATAAAAGACAAGCCCAACAAGACACCGAGACAAAAAAGAGTAATGCACTAATGACAAAACAAAAAGGATAAATGACTAAAACTACTTTCAAAGAAAAATCAATGAAAAAGCGGTCTTTGGTCACAAAAGAAGCATCCAACAGACAACATCATACCCAAGGAAGACCCAACCACACTCACAACCCACCTAGCAACTTCCCACAACATCAAACTCACCAAAAGGGAGGATGTACGCGTCTGTTTAAAGAACAACTGCGTATATACATGACTTTTGGCCAAAAACCTGCGTGTATATGTGGATTTTGGCCAAAAACCTGCATGTATACGTGACTTTTGGCCAAAAATCCACGTATGTATGTGACTTTTGGCCAAAAACCTGCATGTACAGAGAAGGTAGTGGTAAAAAGCAGGCCAAGGGTCAAACCAATAAAGGGGTGTGTCAATGGATGAACATATTATAAAATGCAACACAGAAACAAGGAGAAACAAAGAGCAAGTCAATAATATCAAGCCCATTGTGCCCACAAACCCCAAATAAAAACAAGGAACATCCCCAGTGGAGTCGCCAATTCTGTTACAGAGAGAAATTCCTATGGCTTGGGGTACCACAATAGACAGCTTGACTCCAGAAATCAATCCTTTCCACTATGCAATAGAAATTAAATGTCTAACACTAAAGGATCAGATCTCGTACCTTATTCCGGACGGTTGAAGTAGATCCCCGTTGAGCTATCCAACTTCAGCTTGAATTGATAGATTACTTCCTCAACAACAAGTAAACAATACAAGATTCTATATATCATGGTGTTAGATTTATTCTAGCATATATAATCAATAATGTATAAGCATTTGACGTAATCCAATGGATAGAATATTCATTCAAACACACATTATTGGACAGGAAAAGATATTTCTATTAATATAAATCAGAGATTACAGGATACAACCTCTGTCAGCACGTTTGCAAACCGAAGAAACTGAATCCACCACTTGGGCCTCCACCACTTCAATCGTCCATCTCTAGATAGCAAGCTCACAAGCAAAAGGCAAGCTTGGGAAGAACACAAAAGTGCTCCAAGGGACAAAGGGATGCAGACTCAAGCATAAGTTCCGGCAACAATGGAATATAGTTTATTTGCTCTCAATTCTCTCTTATGCCTTCAATGTACCAAGGGGTTCCTTATATAGCTTTTCAAAGGGGTAATGAAAGTTCGAATCCGAGTGATCTCAAGGCATAGGGAAGGCCAGGAGTCAAGTGAGTCCGATCCATGTCAAGGAAAACTCCAAAAGGATTTGGATTTTGTACACATCCCAAAGTATGCGGTTTTAGTGGTCAAACCTGTGTATATACGCGCTTATAGGTTTAAAATTCGCGTGTATCATTTTTCACATGTTTTCAGGGATGGTCAAGGAAACATCAAAGGAAAAAAAATGGTCCATGGGTTCTAAGGAGTCTATAGCGGGACAGGGGAAGGCCATACAAAGTGTGATTCACCGGGAGTGGTGAAATTAGCTATAACACTAAGAACCTGAAAAATTTATAGGTCTCATTAGTAAAGAATAAAAAAATAATAAGAATAACAATAACAATAAGAATAAAAATAATAAGAAATCAAACTAGAGAAATACAAGATGATATCCAAATGGGTCCAATAATACTATTTTATGAAAGCTACAAATATCTGTGAGGGTAAAGTGGTTAACTATTTGAGATGGTTATTAGTAGAGTTATTTTTACAGGGACAATTGGATCAGTAAGTAGACCGAAACTCACAAATTAAGGTATGCGAAGTGGATCAAAGTCCGAATATCATAAGTTCTTGTATGCAGATCTAATTAAACTACTACAATTGAATGCTAGTGTTCATAGAATAAGTAATTTGCATGCACAGATAAGTAGTTATTCCTTGTCTGAATTTTAGCATGGTGTGGTTGTTCTCACAAATTCATAAACTTTGGTATGGTATTTTGAATTTGCAACTCCCCCCCCCCCAAGCCGTTCGATCCTTCTGCTTTAAACCTTGGATGCAAGTCTACTCCATAAAAGGATAGAAAGGGTGATTCAAATCCCTCTACCATTGAGTATCTGAGATCTATGAAAGTGAATTTTTATCAAATATTTGGTTCTAGATGATCATTTCTTCTCTAGGAAAGTGAATTTTTGGCACATATTTCGCTCTAGATGATCATTTCTTCGGCATTTGTGTGTGGAAGGTGAAGTTTTGGCAAACATTTCGCTCCAGGAAGGTAAGTTTTGTTCTTTTCTCTGTATAAGCTTGACTTTTTGTGTGAGGGATTTGCACATAGTTGCATCTTTTTGAAAAAAAAATTCTTCTGTTCATCTTTAAAATGATTTTCGCATGCTTACATGATTAAAACAAATTTTCTTTTGTATGAGGATTTGCACATAAAACAAACATTAAACATTAGAATCTTTAAAAAATACACTTAAAATAGAAATTAAACATTAGAATCTTGTATGAGGGATTTGCTTAAAAAATACACTTTAAATAAATATTAAACGTTAGAATCTTAAAAAAAAAATGAATATAAAAATAATGTTCTACATAGTTTTTTGAAACTATGCATTTTTATATGGTTATTTATTTATTTATTTATGAAAAAATGGTGTTGGATTAATGGAAAAACAAGCTTTTCACAATATGTAAATTTGAATTTAGGTGGCTTCTAGGTGAACAATGTCCATATCCCTAATAATTTGACTTATGATGAATTTGAATATATCATTAAACCAAAAATACTAATAATATATAACTTCATGCATTTTCAATCCATAAAATATTAAAAACCATACTCCTCCCTAAGTTTTAAATTTAAAAAAGAAAAGACTATACTACTCCCAAGGTCTCATAAATCTACACATGTTTTTGTCTATTATTAAAGTGGTTAACTATTGATATGGTTACTAGTAGAGTTGTTGTTACCGACTCCACAAAGCATTTATTGAAAAATAGAGTCTATTAGTTAGGGCTATGTAATCCACCTACCAAGTCACTATCTCATCGAAACACTAGTCGATTGCATTGCTTCTGGCGCTTCAAAGCATTATAAATTACAACACAAGCTGGGACTCGGAGATTTAAAATAACAAGCAGATCGAAATGCTAATCGATTGCACTATAGCATTCCGGCTCTTCGAAGCATTATCAATTACAGCATGAGTTGTGACTCGGAGATTTAAAAAAACAAGCAAAAGTGCCACTTGCAACTACAATCGTTATAATAACATAGTAATTAGATACTATTGGATCTCATATTATTTATTTTTAAGCAGCGCAGAGTGTAGTCGTTACTCCATTGATTTTAGGACAAACCATTTCAAAGGCCATGTTCGAACTATGAACTATGAACAGATAACAGTATTTATTCTTTGTCTTACTGTTAGCATGGTGTGGCCTAGCAAATGCATAAAATTTGGTATGGTATTTGAACTAACATCCTTTCCTGCTACTCGTTCGACAGAAGTCTGCTCGATAAAAGGATAGAAAGGGTGATTCAAAGCTTGACTTTTTTGTGTGAGGAATTTACACATGGTCTCATCCTTTCTGAAAAAAAATCTTCTCGTTTGAATCTTTAAAATGATTTGCACATATGCTTAAAACAATTTTTCTTTTATCTGAGGGATTATCATATTTAAAACAATTTTTCTCACTTTTAAGGTTTGTCTGAGGATTTGCACATGATTGCATCCTTAAAATAATTTCCTATCTCATAACGTTGTCTTGTTTCCTGTCTTATAGGGTTTGGGTTTTAAAGAAACTAAATATGGCCACTCTACTCCAAAGCGATTCCTTGATCATAAGGGAAGGCTGGGAAGATAATGTCGTGGAGGAGTTTACTTTGATTCGTGAAATCATGGGATATTACTCATATATTTCCATGGATACTGATTTCCGTACTTATTCAGAGCTGAAATATCTGGCTGTAAAGTGTAATGTTGATATACTCAACCTGAATCAAGTGGGTTTCACATTATCAGATGAGGATGGGAACCTTCCTCATTGCGACATCGATAAGAATTACATTTAGCAATTCAACTTCCGTGAATTTAATCTTGTTAAAGATAGGTATGCGACCAATTCTGGCTAGCTTTTGTAACTAAGTGGCATTGATTTCAAGAAATACAGTGAGAACGAAATCGATGCACGGGTATTTTGTGAGCTTCTAATTTCATTTGGCATTGTTTCGAATCACACTATGCACTGGTTCACCTTTCATGGTGCTCATGATTCCAGGTACTTGTTGAAGCTTCTAACATGCCAGTCGTTGCCTCCTACACTTGCTTGTTTCTTCAATTTGATCAACACATATTTTCCTACAGTGTATGATATCAAGCACCTGATGAAGTTATGCAACGATCATCTGTTATGTGGATTGCATAAGGTGGCTGAATTATTGGACCTGAACAGAATTGGGATGTGCCATCAAGCCGGTTCTGATTGTCTATTGACATCCTATGCATTTATGAAACTAAGACAAGTCTTTTTCAATAGATCCACTTCAGCAAAGAAATATGCTAACGTCATATATGGCTTTTAGATTGTTCATTGATCATTTGAGATCACAAAGCAAGAAAACCATGTTATGGATTCTCATCTCATAGATTTTCATTTATATGTACTTCATTATTTTTAATTAAGTAACTAAATTATTTTACAATAGAATTACGAAATACTAAATGTAGTGATTCACATTTATTTTAAATTTGTATTTGTGTTTATGTTAGAAAATGCTAAAATGTTTGTAGAGATTAACATTTCATATTATGATGTAGTTTGAGCACAATATAGTTTAATACATAATCACAAAGTTTGTGATTAAGAATGTTTGATTTAAAATTACTAATTCAAAATTCAAAATAAAAAAATATCATCTTAATATTTGAGAGAAGTTATATTTCAATAAATATCATGTTAATATTTTAATATTTGACAACAGAGTTGTATTTAAATAAATATCATATCTAAATATCACAAGCATTGGAAAAAACTAGCTAGCTAGCTTTAGCATTTGAGTATATGTGCATGTGTGTGAGTGTTATAGACCTAAATCTAGTTTTAGTTCCATTTAGTGTGTGAGTGAGTTTTGAGCTGCAATATATAGATAACCATTTTCAACTACTTAATATAACGTTAAAATAATATATCTTAAATCTTCAAGTAAAACCTACTGTAAAGGATGGTGTGGGCATCATATATGGATTTTGCACTCTTCATTGACCTTTTGAGATCACAAAGCAAGAAACCCATGTTATGGATTCTCATCTCATAGATTTTTTCATTTATATGTATTCCATTATTTTTAACTAAGTAACTAAATTATTTTGCAATAGAATTTCTTAATTAAGTGACTAAATTATTTTGCAATAGAAATACAAAATGCAATGAGGAATTCACATCTATTGAAAACATATTTTAAGCAATTATTTTGCAATAGAATTACTAAATGTAGTCATATATCATGTAGTGCAAGAGTTTATTTCACATCTCTCGAAAACATAATTTAAGTAATATTCTTTTGAACAACCTTCATGGATTGAAAAAACCATAGTGCTCACCCAATCAGTAGATTTAGTCATATTACCATGCGCACCTATCATGTTCTGCATCAATTCTCTGAATTCTAACTTTCTCTTAAACTCCAACAACTTATTATGATTGCAGACAAAATAATAATAATAATAATAATAAATCAATTGTTTTAGATTAATTGATTCAGAGGGATGCGTTTATCTGTTTACCTGCATCTATCTGCAGTCGCGTAAAGAACATGTTTTTTTTGTTAATATATATTACTTCTTTAAACCAATATTCCACTCACCATCAACCTCAATTCCATAACTCTCATTGGTAGACCCTCCAATTCCCCAACTCTCGTTGGTTTATACCAAATTTGGCATGTCAAATTAAGCATGTCTAGTTTCAACAAATTACGTGTGAATGTTGGCATAATGGCTTAAAATTACAGTGTACAACTAATGTCCATTGGATAAGTACTTGCCTAAAAAACTAGTTAAAACACTAGTCAACAACCAGTGTCCATTGCATAAGTACTTGCATATATAGATAACTACACTAACCCTAGTCATGCATTGTTTTATCATGGTTGTTATGTGTGGAAGGTGAAGTTTTGGAACATATTTCACTTTACAAAGGTAAGTTTTTTTCACTCTGTATAAGCTTGATTTTTTGTGTGCGGGATTTTCACATGGTTGCATCCTTTTTGAAAAACAATCTTCTTGTTTGCATACTTAAAATTAGTTGCACATGGTTACATCCATAGAACAAATTTTCTTTTGTATGAGAGATTTGCACATTTAAAACAATATTTCTCACATTTTCGGTTTGTTTGAGGGATTTTCACATGATTGCATCCTTAAAAAGAACTTCCTGTCTTAAAGAGTTTTTTGGTTTCCTATAAGTAGCAATCCAATCCAACCCCCCCAATACCCTTTTCAATCCCCTATATACATAATTATAAACTCCCCGTAATATCTGCTTGTTCAAGTATATTAAAATTACCCCTCGACCCCTATATATATTTTTTAACAGAAACTGAAAATTTTTGATTGATTAAAATGGTTGTAGCCAAGCCAGGCTTACAAAGGAGGAATTCAGAAAAAGAAGGCTGATGGCCTCTAGTTGAACAGTTAGCCTTCTTTTGAGTACTTTGAGAGGTGAGTCCCAAATGCTTCTGGTACTATTTCGAGAAAATGATTGCTTACAAGAGTAGACTCTCACAAATTGTGAGCAGAGAAGAATACAGAAACAAAGCATTAAATAGGCAGAGAGGAGAAATGCCCCTTAATGAAAGGGTCCAATTTCTTCTGGGAGCCTGAGCTAATGTTTGTGGCTGCTTCCTTTTCTCTACGTTCTTTGTTTGTCTTTCACCCTCTTGTGAGGGGAGGAGAGGGAGCTGAAAGGTATTCAGAATTAGAGGTTCCCTATGACCTAGAGGAAGGGACTGAGGATGCCAATCTTGCATGAGCTGGAGTCTCATGACCCAAAGCATTGGGGTCTTTCTTAGAACTAGGGATAATTTTAGGGGCGAATTTTATCCCAGTGGGCTATTTTTCCATGTTTTTCTCCCAGAAAAGATTCATCATTTTGCATTTTTTGAAGCCCTGTTTCGCCCAATTTTGATGGGGTAAATTTTTTTCACCCTAAAAATCGCCAAATTATTATATAAACGAAATAAAATCCTTGGAAGTTAAAATATTTTTTGAAAAATATCGCCAATCATTTTATAGTTGGTGTTTTTAGAATTGGTAATATTCGCCAACATTTATACACTTTTAAATAAGTATGGTTCCTTAAAATCATCCCTACTTAGAACCTGAAGAAGAAGGTTTTGGAGAAACTTGTTCAACTGCCTCCAAGGAGCCAAGGGGACCAGGGGGAATGCCCTACTCTGGGACATCAGTAGCTTTAGGTTCTTGTGCTTCATCTTCCTGAAGAACTTTAAAACTGTTTTTGTTTTCCGGCTAAGGAGTATCTGGAAGAGGAGAATGATCTTGAGGAGAGTCCTTGTGCTGAGAAGCTTGAGGCTCCTTTCTCTGGGGAGGACGACGTCGATTAGCGAGCATCTGGAACTCTATATCTTTGGAAGTTGGGAGATTTGCTAATTTTTGTGATTCTTCAAGATTGGGGCAGCTTTTGGTGAAGTGGCCACATACATGATAGAAGTTTCATTTGAAAGGGATCTGCTCATAATCCAATTCTTGAATGTGGCTCCATTCTCCTAATGTGAGCTTTAGGGCTTCTGGAAGCCCTTTTTCTAGATTCAACTCTACACAGATACGGGCACATCTCAACTGGCCCACTTTTGGTTCTACACTATCTATATAGCGTCCTAGCTTATTACCAATGTCTGTCAGAGTGCTTTTCCCCCAAATATGAAGAGGGAGGTTAGGGAGTCTTACCCAGACTAGAGTGGCAGTGATCTCTGCTTCTGGGTTAAACCCTAGAGTCCATGGGGCTAAGAACAGGCCTCTTGAGCCCATGAATAATGGACCCGAATGAAATACCTGGTCTCTTTCTTCTTTATTCAAAAACAGGAAAACAAAAAAACCTCTTCTAGCTACAAAGAGAGAGACCTGTCCTTGTAGAAGAGGGTTCCAATGTTCTGGGATCTAGAGCTCCACCGCCTTAAGGCTGGGCCACAACCCTATGAACTTACCAATGAGTGCTTTCTCTGATAGGATGAGTGCTTTCTAGCATGGATCCGAAGGAGAGAGCTCCAGAGAAGGGATCTCGTCCATCTTTTTCACGAGCTTAGAGGGAGTGTGAGAAGCTTCCTGAGGAGCGAGAGCTTGAACAAGGGCCTTGAAAGCGACGAGTTGGACATGAGAACCCATTACTTGAGAAAACCCCATGCTGAGACCATGAGGAGAAGTAGTAGCTAGAGGGAACCCCACGGTAAGGCACGAGGAGAAGCAACAGCTAACAACCCAGCTAGAACTCAGCTTTGCATAGAAAGGGAGGTGGCGGCTAGGGAAACCCTAGCTGGGTTTCAGAGAGCCGCTCCACCATGAGTTTTTAAATTTGACCACAATGTTCCCTTGACCCCTATATACTAAACAATATATTATATCATTTTTTAGAGTATGGAGTCACACAAATTAACTTACATGCTATAACATTCCATATCTCGTAAACCCCCATATGAGTTGATGACAAGGTGGACTATTAAAGAACTCATTTGTGGCATAGTGAGTTCAAACTTCAATTAGTCTTGTGTGTCATCCATGAGGAAACATTTGTATGCCTAAACGTATAGTGGTAACAAATTGAAATCAACCCAATGTCACACAAGTATGATCCTGACCCCAGTTGTCGATTCGCCTAATATAAATAAATAAATTATTTAAAAAAAATTAAGATATAATGAATTTAGTTTTCATAAAATTGCATATAAAATTGAATTTTGACATGATTTATTATATAAATAATTTAACCAAAAAATCATTTATTGAAACCTTTGTTTTATTTATAATTGAAACAAATGATTAGGAAATCAATACATGTTTTTGAGAACATTCCCTCTACCTAATAGAAAATGTGTGGTGGTAGCTACATTCTTTCTAGTAAAAGGAAAAATGCAATTATCTAGAAGTAACATGGTATGCAACAAATGACATACACAATTCCATATGTATGTCATGCACTTTTTTCTTCCAAAACCATTAGAAGTTCAATCAACATCGAGTCTAGTATAAACTATATTATACACTTTCATTATTATTCTTGGTTGTTACTGGCCACATAGGTCTTTATCATCCTTGTTTGATTTCTTAACACCTTCCCTAGGAATTTGTTGATTGTTTTTCTTCCAAAACCATTAGAAGTTTAAGCAACATCGAGTCTAGTATAAACTATATTATACACTTTCATTATTATTCTTGGTCGTTACTAGCCAAATAGGTCCTTATCATCCTTGTTTGATTTCTTAACACCTTCCCTAGGAATTTGTTGACTGAACATACATTAGCATGGTGATGTTTGAAGGTTTTAAACTATGGAAAGGGGAGAATATGTTGACTGGACATACAGTAGCATGGTGATTTTGAAGGTTTTAAACTATGGAAAGGGGAGTGATCTTTTAAATGTAATATCTGACAATTATGAGATCATAGTGGAATTTGGATTTGTTATTATGTTAATTCATCCCAATACCTACCTGCAACTCATATTTTTTTGTATTTAGTACTCACATGGACATTTAATTTTTTATTGGCGAAGCTTTATGTGTGTAAGCTTTATTGGCCTTAAAGTATACAAAATGGGTATAAGTTGTGCCATTGACAAATGCCAACGATGAATAGGTAAGCTTGATTTCTATATATAAATATATTTTCCATATTTGGGCTTGCTCTTGAAATCATTTATGATAATGGAAACACATATTCTACTTATTACCGATAAACATTAAATATTAATAAATTAAACATTAAATATCATAAATTTTGTAAAAAAAAACACTTAAAAAAAACATTAGAATCTTTAAAAAGAAATCAATATGAAAAAATGTTCTTACATATTTTTGTAGAAACAATGCATTTTTTAATTTAATTTTTAAAGTTACTAATTACACACTTAACAATTAAAGTTACCATTTTTATCTCGTTATTTATTTATTTAATTAATTTTTGAAGTTACTGATTACACACTTAACACTTAAAATTACCAACATGATTAAGTTAAAAAGGATTCTCAAAAAGTGTTGGAATATATTAAACCCACTCACAACTTAGGATAAAATAATTAATCATTATTTGATTAATTATTCACCCACTAGCTTAATTAGTTGGCATCCACTTGCACCTTAAAGTCAATACATGCCATTTATATCCTAGAAATGATTTATTTCCAATTCTGGGTTGATCTTGACCACCTTTTGACCATCTAGAATTAGTATACAGGACTTTACAGTAGATTCTGCTTTATTCTGCTTTTTCTGTTTTTCTTGCTTTTCTATGGATAAGATAAAAGCTAGTCAACTAGGAAACTGGGAGCTTTTCTTTCCAACCCGTCCTCCATTAGTTTTTCTCCATTTTCTAGGATTAGCATTTTATTTCCATCTCCTTGACAACTCACTCATGCTTTTTCCAACTCGTGAGGTCCTTGATAGATTTGGTAAGTGCTTTAGCCACCTATGGGGGTTTGCTATATTTTGGTAAGTTAGCCTTTTTGAGCTTTATGAGTTGTTTCCATAGAATTTGATTTTCCTATGAGGGATGTACTATTTATGTACACTATTATTCATAATTATTCAATGGAAGGATACGCACCAATATTCATCTCTTCATTCATGTGATTCAGTCTCTTTTCTTCTCTCTATTTTTCCTGTGTATGCTTGTGAGAATTCTTAGTAGCAATATCTATTTCCTATGCTTATTATTAGCATCATTGCTCATAGCATTTATCTATTATTTCTACATGGTATCAGAGCTACAAGGTTGATCAAGTTCTACAGAGTTGAGGAGCGCTTCCAGTCTCCTATCCCTCTCTGAAGAAGAGCTTGTCTAGCTTACAAGATTTTCTCCTAGTTTGTTTTGCAGGTTGCAGAGAGTATCTACTAGAGCATATCAACAACTTCTATATGGATTCAAAATTTCCTCTACTATCTCCTTTCAACTATGCTGATTGGAATCCAAAGATGAGTGTATACTTGAAGAGGCAATGTCTTTTTGATGTCTCCATTGGTGCATTGAGTGAACCTGAGTCTTATGAAGAGAAGATTGATTGGATAAATAATTGTGATAGAGCTTATGGAATTATGTGTTTGGGAATGTCTCCAAATATATATCATCTCATAGATTTTGCTGAATTTCCATTTGAGCTTTGGAAAATTTTGGACAAAGCTTTTGGTTTGCAGGAATTTGAAGATGAAGCATGGAGCGAACCTAGCATCTCCTCTTGTTCTCTCTCTCAAGATTTCTTGGCCTTTACATTCTCTAATGAAGTTGATCATGATGAAGAATTTTCTCATACAGTTCATGTTGCTGCTTCCCTCTTTCATTCGAATGCTTCCTCCTTCAATGAAGACGCAAATATTGAAGAGCCATCTTTTTTTGTGTCTCTTGAAGGTGATTTTTTTTTCTTGTGATACTATTGATGAAAAAGAAGTGACATATGGAGCTTCTGCTGATATTGATTATGATCCTATAACCCATTCATTGTTCTCTAAATATCCTATCTTAGATTCTGAGATCTATGTGCCAGATTATTCACACCTCTTGCATACCTCTCTCATTGATGGTGCGCAACCCAGTGACTTCCAGGATGTTTGCTTAGCCACATCAAGCCTTATTTGTGTCATACCACTTACCTTAATTGATCTCATGTGCTTCAAAATATCCTCCTTTGTTCTTGGCATCAATACTCAAAGCCTTCTTGAAGATTGTGAACATCTCATTCTTTCTTCCTTTCATACAGAGGATTCATTACCAGTGTATTCCCATGAGTCTATTGATATGCTTATATGTGATCCTTTGGATTCTGATTTAGAAGCATATTTGTAGGTTGATACACATATAATACCACCATCCATACCATCTACCATACCTCTGAATAATCCAAAGACTATACAAATCCCAAGCTCACTAGTTGATTCCTCATTGGTCTCTTATGCAGTGATATTTATCTTACATGATTTGAAGTCTTTCCTAAATTTCAGTGGCTGGTTATCCATGACCTTATTCTTCTATGGACTGATATTAAACATGTTTGGATCTGTTCTAAACACTTATGGTTCAGATCTTATGCCCATCCATCATTCAAATTTTTACACCTATCAGTTTTCCCCAGTTGCTCATAATTTTCCTAGTCTAGCCCTATATCCTCATGGAGCCATTGAAGCCTTTATCCTTCCTGTTCTATATGCTAATATTTCTAATATATTAGAGTTTTATCAGCCTCATATCAGATCTATACAGGTGCTACATCAGATTGGAATATTGACATGTGATCCACATCACAATTTTGCAGCTATTCACGGAATTGGGTGTGAAATAAATTGTCTTAATTTTTGTACTCTTTGGAAAGGAGTATGAATAGATCTGTTTTCCATTTCAGATTATGTTTGCAGATCAGAGTTTGACAGCAGAAATAAGAATTCAGATAATTCTCCTACTTCATCAGTTGATGAGATACAAGGAGTCTCTCCTCTTCCTTCTTGCAGGTTATACACTCCAACACATGATCATGGAGTTCATGATTTCTTCAGTAAGTACTTCATCCAGAAGAAGTTCAATCAGGTCATTAAAGTGAAGATGAAGATATGTTGAATACATATTTCAAATTTTGTGCCTTGTCCTATCTTGAGGGAGGATTTTCCCCATGTGGTTTTGCCTCTTTCCTCACTTTTTTGGACATAATAATTGTTAAAGAGTGACCATAGACTTGTTGTTGGGCCCTATATGCATCTATATTTTTTTTCATACCATCATAAACTCAGACTTATAGGGGGGTGTTGGAATATATTAAACCCACTCACAACTTATGATAAAATAATTAATCATTATTTGATTAATTATTCACCCACTAGCTTAATTAGTTGGCATCCACTTGCACCTTAAAGTCAATACATACCATCTATATCCTAGAAATGATTTATTTCCAATTCTGGGTTGATCTTGACCACCTTTTGACCGTCCAGAATTAGTATACAGGACTTTACAACAGATTCTTCTTTATTCTGCTTTTTCTGCTTTTCCTGCTTTTATATGGATAAGATAAAAGCTAGTCAACTAGGAAACTTGGAGCTTTTGTTTCCAACCCATCCTCCATTATTTTTTCTCCATTTTCTAGGATTAGCATGTTATTTCCATCTCCTTGACAACTCGCTCATGCTTTTCCCAACTCGTGAGATCCTTGATAGATTTGGTAAGTGCTTTAGCCACCTATGGGGATTTGCTATATTTTGGTAAGTCAACCTTTTTGAGCTTTATGAGTTGTTTCCATACAATTAGATTTTACTATGAGGGATGTACTATTTATGTACACTATTATTCATAATTATTCAATGGAAGGATACACACCAATATTCATCTCTTCATTCATGTGATTCAGTCTCTTTTCTTCTCTCTATTTTTCCTGTGTATGCTTGTGAGAATTCTTAGTAGCAAGATCTATTTCCTGTGCTTATTCTTAGCATCATTGCTCATAGCATTGATCAATTATTTCTACAAAAAGAGTGCACTAGGCATGAAAAGTTCGTGTTGGATTAATGGAAAAACAAGCTTTTCACAATATGTAAATTTGAAGTTAGGTGGTGCTACATGGAGAGTGTCCATATCCATTTGACTTATGATGAATTTGAATATATCATTAAACCAAAAATTCTAATAATATATAACTTCATGCATTTTCAATCCATAAAAATTTAAACAAAAAATGCTAATAATATATAACTTTATGCTTTTTCAATCCATAAAATATTAAAACAATTAAACCAAAAATGCTAATAATATATAACTTTATGCATTTTCAATCCATAAAATATTAAAACCCATAGTCCTCATTACTTTTTAAATTAAAAAAAGAAAAGACCATACAACTCCGAAGCATCCTCCTTACTTTTTAAATTTAAAAAAGAAAAGACCATACTACTCCTAAGCATCGTTCAAAATTGAATCCTTCCGAGAAGTCTCAAGTTAAAATTTCCATTCAACAAAAACTTAAAATCTGAATTTTTCCCTTCCAATTAAGAAGGGCATAATTTATATTAACATTTCAAAAGAAGAGAAACTTTTGAAATTATCCATCCATAAAATTTTCTCAAGATGTTAAAATTTCTATGGTATAAATTCAACTATAAACATTCAAAATATTGGAAATATGATAAATTATAATCACTCACTCACTCATGCCATGCACTCACTCATTGCTTAGTTGTGCAACATGACCAGTAATCATTGGTGACTACGAGACACTAGCCATCGAGATGTGACTGTTGTTGGAAAAAGTAATTACTCATAGATCTGTACCTGACTCTCAGCCGACTGTGTCAGGGTCTATACCAGTCAAGATCTTGTCGGTCACTCTGACAAGAGGGAAGAGTCCACGATTAGACAATGTAAACCAGTCAAATTTATTTCTGAATCTAAGTTGTTAGGTAGATAGTTATTACAGTCTTTAATGGTGAGTCATTCGACCCATGCAGAAGCAATCTTCAGGTTTCCTATAAATAGAAGAAGCAATTTGTAATTTAGGTTAGACAGAGAGAGACACAAGAGACATACACAATAGAGAGACAGAGGAACTCAAGGTGAGAAAGAGAATTCAAAGCTCAAGCTTCTATGCATGTGATTTAGTCGAAGAGCTGACGCTCTGTGAAAGGACAAGTCTAGACCGATAAGTCTGGACCGACAAGTCTAGATCGACAAGTCTGGACCAACAAGTTTGTAATTCTTTGTTATTTCTGCATAGTTAAATATATGAAATAGTTTATGGTTGAATGCATGATTATTTAGCCGCACATATTTCAGATTTAATTGGGTAAATGTCTTTTACAATTACTATTAAGTGAAAGATCAAAGAACCCATAAATTTCTCACCGCGTGAAAGTTCTAGGGTTTTACGACACATTGGTCGACTCAAGTCTTCCTACATAGTTGGGCATATGTTTTATAAGTTCTTTGGATTTGTTAATGTGTCCATTTTTAATTCATCTTAATCATAGGTGAAAAACATTTGTAATTTCTTAAGTCTCTTAGACTAAGAAACATACTTTGTAGATTTCGACCAAAGTGGGCCGACTTGAGAGATTGGTTGAGTCAGCCAACTTGAGAGGTCAAATAGGTCAACCGACTTGAGAAGTTGAAGAGGTCGGCCGACTTGAGTGGTTGAAGAGGTGAGCCGACTTAGAGGTCGAAGTCAACCGATTTCGAAGTGACAAGTAAGTCGAAGTAAATCAGTTGGGTAGAAAGTCTGACCAAAGTTGATAGACTTGTCTAGTCGGGAGATAGACAAGTTTCACCCAACAAGTGAAAAAGAAAAAAAGAGGTCGACGTGAAAAAGTGAAAATTAATTTTAATATTGACTGAGTGGTAAACTCAAGTTTAGTCGGATTGGTTTTGGCTAACTGGTATCAGGGCTTGGTTTCATATCAGAGCAAGGTTTAGGAAATAAATCTTGTCTTAAAAGGTGGAAATTTAATTTTCTAAGGATAGTTAATTTAAAAAAATTAAAAATGGATTCCACTTCTGGTTCATTGCAAACTCCAATTTTTACAGGAAAGAATTATGAATATTGGTCTTTAACAATGGAGGCTTTATTCAGAGGTCAATATGTCTGGGAGATAGTCCAGCATGGTTATGCAGAACTAGCAAACATGACATCATATAACAATCTCACACACACTGAGAAAGATGTGTTGAGAGAAGAGAGGAAGAAAGATGGAAAAGCTCTATTTTGCATACATCAAGCAATGCCAATGAGAGCATACTCCCAAGAATAGCAGCAAAAACTAATGCTAAGCAAGCATGGGATACATTGGAGACTGCCTATCAAGGTTTGGATAAGGTAAAGACATCCAAGCTGTAGATTCTGAGAAGAGATTTTGAATCTCCATCCATGAAAGATTCAGGGAATGTAGACACATTCTACACCAGAGTTGTTGGGTTGATAACCCAACTAAAATCTCATGGAGAAGCCATAGAAAACCAAAGGGTTGTTGAAAAAATTCTTAGAATTCTTCCCCCAAGATTTGAAAACTTGGTTGTGACCTTAGAAGAACACACATACATGACAACATTTACCATTGATGAGTTGCAAGCTTCACTCATCAATCATGAACACAGACTCAGCAGAACACAAATATCATTGGAAGGTGCATTTGCAGCATAGTCATCCATAAGCTGTGGTAGAGGCAAGGGGAGAAACAACTTCAGAGGCAGATGAAGAAGTTCTTCAAGAGGAGGACGAGGCAGAAGTCCTGCAAATGTCAGTGGCAGAGGAGATAATCAGAACCCAAGTCAGCCAAGTGGCCAGAGGTTTGATAAATAAAAAATTCAATGTCATTACTGTAAGAAATTTGGTCATTATGCATATGAATGTAGAAAGAAGCAATATGACCAAGGAAGGAAAATCCCAAATCAGTCGACCAGCACCAGCACTTCGACAAGTGCAATGTTAATGGCATCGACATCTCCACTTGAATGCAATGCTATTCAAGAATTTCCACATGACATACTAGAGAGGGTTTGTGAAGGCTTCATTTTTGGCAAGCAGCACAGAGAGACTTTTCCAGTCGGAAAGTCATATAGAGCATGCACACCACTTGAAATTGTGCACACTGATATTTGTGGTCCAATGCAGACATCATCCATTGGCGGCTGCAAATATTTTCTAACTTTTATTGATGACTACTCAAGAAAGACATGGGTATATTTTTTGAAACATAAATCTGATGCATTTAGTTATTTTCAGCAATTTAAGGCACTCGTTGAGAACTAGAGTGGACACCACATCATGATCTTAAGGACCGACAGAGGAGGTGAATATGTTTCAAATGAATTTCTGAATTTTTGCAAGACCCATGGCATACAAAAACAATTCGCTGCACGATATACACCTTATCAAAACGGTATTGCCAAAAGAAAGAACATAACCATCATGGAGATGGCACGCAACATGTTAGCATCCAAGCATTTGCCAAATGAGTATTGTGGTGAAGCAGTCGCAACTATCGTATACATTATGAACTGGTGTCTGACAAAGAGTGTGAAGAACAAAGTTCCCCAGGAAGCATGGATAGGTATGAATCATAGTGTTTCTCATTTAAATGTTTTTGGTTGTGTTGCATATGCTCATGTTCCAGATGAGCTGAGAAGGAAGCTAGACAAGAAGGGACATAAATGTATTTTTGTCAGCTATTCAGAAGACACAAAATCATACAAGTTCTATGACACCGTCACAAGGAAAGTGATAATCAGTCGAGATGTTCAATTTGTCGAGAATGAATCATGGGATGGAACTGTTGACATAAATGTCAAGATTGTGTCGAACGTCGACAATGATGATATGGAAGAGGAAGTGGTCCAAACACCACATGTAAGTCAACCGTTCACAGCACCATCGACTCCCATGACACCAAGACATGGTTCAGCACAAGGACCATCAACACAAGTAGCAGCTCAAGCTACATCAACAAGTACACCAAGAGGACAATAGACTCCATCAAGCATTTCGTCGAGGTCGACATCGACAAAACCGGTGAAGAAAAGAAGTCTACAAGAGATATACGAAGCTGGTACACCAAATTCATTCTGTCTCTTTGCATTATTTTTCCCTATATATGATCCACTAACATTTGAAGAAGCTGTTGAAGAAGAAGTATGGGCATAAGCCATGGATGAAGAAATAGAATGCATTGAGAAGAACTAGACATGGGAACTGGTAGATGTACCAACATACAAAGATGTAATCAGTATCAAATGGATTTATAAGACAAAGCAAGATGCTGATGGAAATGTGCAAAAGTACAAAGAAAGAATGGTAGCAAGAGGGTTCACACAACAATCCAGCATCGTCTTCAATGAAACGTTTGCACCTGTTGCACGCATGGATACATTCAGAACAATTATGGCCATTGCTACACAAAACAAATGGCATGTTCATCCAATGGATGTCAAGTCGGCATTCTTAAATGGCTATCTAGAAGAGGAAGTATATGTGGAACAACTACAAGGGTATGAAGTTCCAGGTCAAGAGCATAAAGTGTATAGGCTAAAAAAGACACTCAATGGTTTGAAGCAAGCTCCTAGAGCTTGGTATAGTTGGATTGATTCCTATCTCACTGAAAATGGATTTCACAAAAGTGAAAGTGAACTGACTTTGTACACCAAAGTCGATGAGGAAGGTAAGATGTTGATTGTCTACTTGTATGTAGATGATTTAATATTTACTAGTGATTATGGCATAGCAGATTTTAAAAAAGTCATGGAAAGTGAATTTGAAATGACTGATCTGGGGCCTATGAAGTTTTTTCTGGGCATTGAAGTTCAACAGTCTGAAAGTGGTATTTTTATATCATAGACAAAGTATGCAAGTGAAGTTTTAAAAAGGTTTAATATGTCTAATTGTAAGACAGCCCCAACACCAGTAATAACAGGTTTAAAATTGAGCAAGGATGATGAAGGATCCACTGTAGATCCTACGCTGTTCAAAAGGCTTGTTGGTAGCCTTATATATTTGACAGCAACAAGACCAGACATTATGTATGGAGTAAGTATGATCTCAAGGTTCATGAAGTCACCAAAATATTCACATTGGGAAGTAGGTAAAAGAATTCTAAGGTATGTAAGTGGCACAAAAGACCTTGGTATTATGTATTCAACCTCAGAAAATTTTAAACTCATTAGTTACACTAAGAGTGACAATGTAGGCAGCATAGATGACAGGAAAATCACATTTGGGTACACATTTCATTTTGGTACAGGTTCTGTTTCATGGGCTTCAAAGAAACAACCCATTGTAACTTTGTCTTCAGCTGAAGCAGAGTATGTTGCAGCGACAAGTGCTGCATGTCAAGCTGTTTGGATGAGAAGAGTCTTAAAAGACTTGTCACAGAACCATCAAGAACCGACAACCATCTTCTGTGACAACAATTCATCCATAGCATTATCAAAGAATCACGTGTTTCATAAGAGAACCAAGCACATCGACACAAGGTTTCATTTTATATGAGAGTTGGTGAACAACAAGGAAATTTGTTTGGAATTTTGCAGGTCTGAAGACCAACTTGCAGACATCTTTACGAAACCATTGGTAAAGGACACATTCCAGTATCTGCGTAGTTATCTTGGAATGACAAGTTCTCCACAATGAACTCTGTCATAAAAAGAGCATGTCTAAGCTCTGAAACATTTTGTAAATTTTGTTTTAAAAACCCCATCTGCTCATAGTTAAGGGGGAGTGTTGGAAAAAGTAATTACTCACAGATCTGTACCTGACTCTCAGCTGACTTTGTTAGGGTATGTACCAGTCAAGATCTTGTTAATCAGCCTGACAAGAGGGAAGAGTCCATGATTAGGCAATGTAAACCAGTCGAATTTATTTCTGAAGCTAATTTGTTAGGTAGATAGTTATTATAGTCTTTAATGGTGAGTCAGTCAGCCCATGTAGAAGCAATCTTCAGGTTGCCTATAAATAGAAGAAGCAATTTGTAATTTAGGTTAGACAGAGAGAGACACAAGAGACAAACACAATAGAGAGACAGAGGAACTTAGGGTGAGAAAGAGAAGTCGAAGCTCAAGCTTCTGTGCATATGATTCAGTCGAAGAGACGAATATCTATGAAAGGACAAGTCTAGACCGACAAGTCTGGACCGACAAGTCTAGACTCACAAGTTTGGACCGACAAGTTTGTAATACTTTGTTATTTCCACATAGTTAAATATATGAAATAGTTTATGGTTGAATGCATGATTACTTAGCCACACATATTTCATATTTACTTGGGTAAATGTCTTTTACAATTACTGTTAAGTGAAAGATCAAAGAAACCTAAATTTCTCACCACGTGAAAGTTCTAGGGTTTTACGGCACATTGGTCGACTCAAGTCTTCCTACATATTTGGGCATATGTTTTATAAGTTCTTTGTATTTGTTAATGTGTCCATTTTTACTTAATCTTACTCACAAGTGAAAAGCATTTGTAATTTCATAAGTCTCTTAGACTAAGAAACATACTTTGTAGATTTCGAACAAAGTGAGCCAACTTGAGAGGTTAGTTGAGTCAGCCGAATTGAGAGGTCAAAGAGGTCAACCAACTTGAGAAGTTGAAGAGGTGAGACGACTTGAGTGGTCGAAGAGGTGAGCCGACTTAGAGGTCAAAGTCAACCGACTTCGAAGTGACAAGTAAGTCAAAGTAAATCAGTCGGGTAGAAATTCCAACAAAAGTTGATAGACTTGTCTAGTCGGGAGATAGACAAGTTTCACCCAACAAGTGAAAAAGAAAAAAAGAGGTCGAAGTGAAAAAGTGAAAATTAATTTTAATATTGATTGAGCGGTAAACTCAAGTTTAGTTGGCTTGGTTTTGGCTAACAACTGTGACTCTCGAGTCACTTGATGCTGCAATCAAAGTGTGATAATGTGTCAACAACTACGACTATAACAAAAAAAACTACTAGTCTACTACTAGGCCTTAAACGAGCTCTACGACTATAACAAAAAGAAAACTACTAGTCTACTACTAGGTCTTAAACAAGCTCAAAGCTTTGTGCCTACAACTTCACTACCAATGTTCACTCTTTTTTCATCAAAATGAAATTGAAAAAGCTGGTTTGATGAGTCCTCCTCTATGAGACTTCATTTCTTGCATGAATATCATATTGGACTCATGACAACTATAAACAACACTGGATGTTATGCAAATACAAATATTGACATGTAGCTAGGATCACAAAGTATGCAGAGGTTGATTTATGCATTGCTATAGAGAAGTGCCATTCCACACATGATATGGAGGAACAATGGTTATTAAAAAAAATTAAAAAAATAATTGTTGGCTCAAGAATAGTCTTGAATTTGATGAGTGGCATGATCATGATGTAATAAAGAGAAGTGTCATTCGGCACACGTTATGGAGGAACAATGGTTATTAATAAAATTAAAAAAACAATTGTTGGGTGAAGACTAGTCTTGAATTTGATGAGTGGCATGATCATGAGGTAATAAAATTGCATTTGATGAGTGATGAGTGGCATGATCATGAGTCTTTACACCCTCTTTGCTTTAAATCCTCATCTCATAGTCATAACTAAGGATTATTATGCATTATTATGCATGCACATCCTCACCTTATAATATTAGCTTTAAATCCTCATCTCAGAGTCATAACTAAGGATTATTATGCATGCACATCCTCACCTTATAATATTAATTTGGTCAAGGCATAGAGACAACCCTAAAATATTAAATGTGTCAAGACAGAAATAGTAAGATATAAGAGACAAGTATACTAATTTGGTCAAGGCATAGAGACAACCGTAAAATATTAAATGTGTCAAAATAGGAGGAGTAAGAGACAAGTATAAGTAAGTCTTATTATATTAAATTTAAGACATATAAGTCTTTAATTAATGATACAATGATACACATGACAACTTAATGTGTTTAATGTGTTTTATTGAAAATATATCAGTTTTTTTATGTAAATATTAAAATTGACCATGTAAAATAAGTTTTATTGAAAATATATCAGTTTTTTATGTAAATATTAAAGTTGACCATGTAAATATTAAAGGGTACTAAATTATTAAAAACTTGGAATTGACCAAGATTCGAGTTGACCACCAGGGACGTATTGGATTATAAGGCTTATAAACTTTCAAGAAATTTTTTTTCCTACACTAATAAGACAAAATATGCAAAATTAATCCATTTGTAATTATTTTCCAAATATGCAAAGTTATTTCATTAAGTAATATTTGCAATTATGTTCGAAATAAGCATACACTTCATTGTGAGCGTTCGATTTTCCTTGGAACTGTCGAAGTATTGACTCCATTGAGAGCGTTCTTTTTCCTTATGAGTGTGTGAGTGTTAAGTCTTATTTATTACTCTTATATAAATAGTCAGCTGAATTTGATGGTAGGTGCTGCCTATAGACCTCTAATAAAAGTGGATAATTAATTGTAAAATCAGGGGTCTTGGCTCGGCTTTGTTCCAATAATGTAAACTTAACTTTTGAAATATTTATGTTTGTTTTACTTCTGGTTGAGGTGATATTAAAAAAAAACAAATGCATGATTCTGGTTGAGGTGATATTATACTTATTCATGCATATGAATGAGGACGGTCTCTTCAACTTACCCTGTTCTTATTTTACTATGTTTATATCTATTCTTATTTTACTATGTTGACTACCACACAACAAGAAGCAGAAGTGCCACTTGCAGCTGCTATCGTGCATATTGGGGGCAGAACCATTTCAAAGCCCTCTCTCCGAACCACGAGATAACTATAGTCACCTTAGTCATGCCTTTTCCGGTTGCAGTAGTTATTCTTTGTCTTACTGTTATGCATTTGCTTTGTCTTACTGTTAGCATGGTGTGTCCTGGCAAATGCATAAACAATAAACTTTGGTATGATAATTGAATTTTCATCCATGCATATGAATGAGGACGGCCTCTTCAAGTTACCCGATTCTTATTATACTTATCCATCTTTATATCTATCTATTTTGGAAAAGAACTACCACACAACAATTACAGCAGGGGTTGCGAACTCGGAGATTTAATTAAACAACAAGCAGAATTGGAGGTGCTATCGTTATAACAACATGGTAATGAGATACTATTGAAAACAAAATATTGCATGTTGGGGGCAGAATTGGAGCTCTTACTATTTATTTTTAAGCAAGGCAGAGTGTAGCCGTTACTCCATTGATTTCAGGACTAACCATTTCGCACAAGGCCCTGTTCCAACTACGAGCTATGAAGAGATAACTATAGTCCATTGGTTTTAGGACTAACCATTTCAAAGGCCCTGTTCGAACTACGAGATAACTATAGTGACCTTAGTCATGCCTTTTCCCATTGCAGTAGTTATTCTTTGTCTTACTGTTAGCATGCTATGGTATTTGAATTTGCATCCTTTGCCGCCACCAGAACGGAAATCTGCTCCATAAAAGGCCAGAAAGGGTGATTCAAATCCATCTTCCATTGAGTATTTGAGCTCCATGAAAGTGAAGTTTTCTTCTTCATGAAAGTGAAGTTTTGGCACAGATTTAGCTCCAGACTATCATTTCTTAGTCAGCCGTGTGTGGAAGGTGAAGTTTTGGCACAGATTTAGTTCCAGGAAGGTAATTTTTGTTCTTTTTTTTCTGTATAAACTAGATTTTTTGTATAAGGAATTTACACGTGGTTGCATCGCTTTCGGAAAAAAATATTCTTGTTTGTTTAAAATGATTTGCACATGCTTAAAATGCTTAAAACAGTTTTTCTTTTGTCCGAGGGATTTGCATATTTAAAACTGTTTTTCTCACTTTTAAGGTTTGTCTCAGGAATTTACACATGATTGCATCCTTAAAAGAGTTTCCTGTCTCATAGCGTTTTCATGTTTTCTGTCTTATAGGGTTTGGGTTTTAAAGAAACTCAAGATGGCCACTCTACTCCAAAGCGATTCCTTGATCATAAGGGAAGTCTGGGCAGATAATGTGGTGGAGGAGTTTTCTCTGATTCGTGAAATCGTGGGCGACTACCCATATATTTCCATGGATACCGAGTTTCCTGGGATAGTTTATAAACCTGCTGGCGATTTCCGTACTTATTCAGAGGAGTTGAAATATCTGGCTGTAAAGGGTAATGTTGATATACTCAACCTGATTCAAGTGGGTTTCACATTCTCAGACGAGGATGGGAACCTTCCTCGCTGCGGCACCGGTAATCATTGCATCTGGCAATTCAACTTCCGCGAATTTAATCTTGTTAAAGATAGGTATGCCGTCGATTCTGTCCAGCTTCTGCAACGAAGTGGCATTGATTTCAAGAAAAACAGTGAGAAGGGAATAGATGCACGGGTATTTCGTGAGCTTCTAGTTTCATCTGGCATTGTTTCCAATCACAATGTGCACTGGGTCACTTTTCATGGTGCTCATGATTTCGGGTACTTATTGAAGCTTCTAACAGGCCAGCCGTTGCCTGCGACACCTGCAGGTTTCTTCAATTTGATCAACATGTATTTTCCCACAGTGTATGATATCAAGCACATGATGAAGTTCTGCAACGGTCTGTTCGGCGGATTGGATAAGGTGGCGCAATTACTGGACCTGAACAGAATTGGGGTGTGCCATCAAGCGGGTTCTGATAGTCTGTTGACATCGTGTGCGTTTATGAAACTAAGACAAGTCTATTTCAATGGCTCCACTTCAGCAGAGAAATATGCTGGCGTCATATATGGCTTTTAGACTGTTCATTGAGATTTTGAGATCACAAACCCATGTTATGGATTCTCATCTCACAGATTTTCAAGAAACCCATGTTATGGATTCTCATCTCACAGATTTTCATTTATATGTACTTCATTATTTTATTTTTAATGAAGTAACTAAATTATTTTGCAATAGAATTACTAAATATTAAATACAGTGGTTTACATTTATTTTGAATTTGGATTTGTGTTTATGTTAGAAAATGCTAAAATGTTTGTAGAAATACAAAATACAGTGATTCACATTTATTTTAAATTTGGATTTGTGTTTATGTTAGAAAATGCTAAAATGTTTGTAGAGATAACATTTCATATTATGATGCAGTTTGAGCACAATATAGTTTAATACATAATCGCAAAGTATGTGATTAACAATGTTTGATTTAAAATTACTAAATCAAAATAAAAAATAAATAAATATCATGTTAATATTTGAGAGACGTTATGTTTCAATAAATATCATCTTAATATTTTAATATTTGAAAAGAGAGTTGTATTTAAATATCATATCACAGTATCACAAGCATTGGAAAAAACAACTATCAAACTAGCTTTAGCATTTGAGTATATATGTATATGTGTGAGTGTTACAGAGCTAAATCTAGTTTTAATTCGATTTAGTTCGTAGCAATATCTAGAGAACCATTTTTCAACTGCTTAATATAACGTCAAAATAATATATCTTAAATCTTCAAGTAAAACGTACTGTAGAGGGTGGTGTGGGCTTGGTTGCATTGGTAACAATTTTTCGTGCTCTAATTGTGAGGGTCGTTACTATTGATACATGTCATAATCTTGTGCGAGCAGGAACCCACAGGGGGCATATATTGTGCAACGACGCATCAAAGCATTTGCATACAATACAATATGGATTTCAGCCTAGGTCTCCACGGTCACAACGTGGAAATGTCACCACTACCGCCACCATGTACCAACGTTGTGGCTTTTTATAGGTACCCAGAGCAAAAATTTTAACTTTTAAACCCCTGATTTTATCCAATAGATGCAGATCTGCAGCCTGGGACAGTCTACCGATTCTACCATGCAAATCGATATAAAAAACATAAAATCAGCTCACAGGATTCAGCTCACAGATTGGAAACCTGGCCCGAAGAAGATGGAGTAACACAAAAAAAAAAGACGGTGACTGGAACAAGCATTTAAGCTCTGAGGAGGTCATTCTTAACAAACATGTACATTTAGGCCATCCAACGGATCAACAGCAAAGTCAATTGTTGACTTTGCTGTTGATCCCTTGGATAACCTGAACGTACATGTTTTTTAAGCTCAAGCCTTTGGGGAAGGGGCTCGTTCTTACACCTGCTACCACACAAAAATGAGAGCCTTGTGCTCTACCAAAATGGGCTTACTGGAGTCCCTGTGGCCTTCATGCGCTTGGTGTAGGGTAGAAATGGGCTTACTGGAGTCCCTGTGACCTTCATGCGCTTGGTGTAGGGTAGATTGGTATTAGGGTAGACCCTATGAATTTAGTTAAAATTTTAAAATATTTTTTTTTCTACGTTTCCATAAATTTATTTATTCAGGTAAATTGAGAGCCTGGAATATTTAAGGTTCAAGTTTATTAATAATGGATAGCTTGAAGGTTAAAATAAAATGCTAATTAATTAGTGGAAATATTAATTAATTAGTTAGTTAACTCATTAAGGTTAACTAACTACTACTACTAATGTAAGGTTTAAATTGTAACTAACATAAATAAGGTTAATTAGAATAGGTTATTAAAAAGTATATGTCAACTTATAATAAAATTTTATATGGTTAAACTCTTATCTCCCTGTTGAAGTCAATATTATCTTAAAGTGTAACCCTATTAACTTCAACAAACATTGAATAGTATGAAGTGGCCTCAAGATGGCCTGATTGAAACGCCCTGAACTATAGCTCCTTTTGTAAAATGCAAAGTTTAATACTTGACCAATATACCCTTTAGAAGTTAATAATATGATGTTTATTTCCATGACACATGATCAATCATGGTTAGAACACGCACTGGTCGAGGACGAGGTCGAGGCTGACCATCGTCACCACTGTAACCATCACCATAAGGACCACCACTGACATCGCACATGACAACCTCCACTCCCAAGATGGAGGTCATAGTGAGGTCCTTAGAGACCATTATGGCCACATTGAACATGGAGTTAGAGATGGATGTAGTGCTCGAAACCATGCAGGTGAGCCGAGAAAACTATGAGAGGGAACATGACCCAAGGCCGGAACCTTTTTAGGATATTTCCAGAGAGCTGCAAAAGATTAAAATTCTTGAGTTTTTCGGAGGATGATCTAGTAAGCATGCCAAAGCATGGCTCCAGGACTTCTCCCAGCAGCATACAAGCACCACCCAATGTCTCTTGGGGATGCGAAGGTCCTAATTTTTAGCGGGATTGTCCTAAGGGGCAGACTAGTAGTAGGAAGAAGGAAGGAAAAGCACCCATGGGCAATTCGGGTGACCCTCATCGGATTCATGCAGTTGTTCATAGCAACTAGGCAGAACATCAATCCATCGTAGTGGAATCCACTCGTAAAGTAAACAATGTCAAACATAAAATTTTATTTGATCCTGGTGCAACGCATAGTTTTATTTCATCATATGCATTAGATAAATGTGGGTTGGTAGCCTGCGAGCATGATGATTTTGAATCGGTCGAGATGGATTTAGGGGTTGAGAAAGCAGTTGGTCTTAAGGTATGGGGGTGCCAAGTTGACTTAGGAGTATGCACCACTAAGTTGGATGCTTATATCACCAAATTTTGGACCTATGACCTCATTGTCGGCATGGATTGGTTAGAAGGCCATAGAGCTTTCATGGATTGCTATGCAAAGAAAGTCTTGTACCTTGATGATGAAGGTTGAGCAATTCAAATCCAGGGCTGAAAGAGGAAAGTATATCTCTGTTTCATCTCTACGATGAAAGCTAAGAGGTGTTTAATATAGGGATGTCAGTTGTTTGTAATTGAGACGGTGAGTGATAGTAAACGACTTTCCTTGAATTATTATTGAGTACTATCTGATTTCAAGGATGTATTTCCGAAAGAACTAACATGATTACCTCCAAAAAGAGAGCTTGATTTCATGATTGAACTAAATCTCGGTGCGGAGCCTATCCCAAAGAATCATTATAGAATGACAACCCCAGAGCTTCGAGAGTTACAGACCGAGTAAAAAGAGTTGCTAGACTTGGGACTAATTAGACCTAGTATCTCACCATGGGGAGCATCGGTGATCTTCGTTAAGAAGAGGGAAAAATTTCTATGACTGTGCATAGATTACAGGGATTTGAGCAAAGCCACGATGAAGAGCATGTATCCTATACAAAGAATTGATGACTTATTTGATCAAATGAAGGGCGCTTCAGTCTTCTCTAAGATTGATTTGCGATGAGGGTGTCATCAACTTAGGATTAAAGAAAACGATATTTTGAAGACTGCTTTTCGAACTTGATTTGGGTATTATGAGTTCGTAGCAGTACCATTTGGTTTGACCAATGCTCCCGCCGTATTCATGAGCCTCATGAATAGTGTCTTCCGAAAGTACTTAGACCGCTTTGTTCAGGTCTTCTTAGATGAAATTCTTATATATTCGAAGAATGAAAAATAGCATGAGGAGCACTTCCGATTAGTCTTGACTTGATTAAGGGAACATAAACTGTACGATAAATTGTCAAAGTGCTCCTTCTTGCAAAAGGAGATTCACTACTTAGGGCATATCATCTTAGGAGAAGGGATCTCATTGGACCCAGAGAAGGCGAAGGCCATTGAAGATTGGCCAATTTTGAAGAATGTGCAGGAGGTGCATAGCTGCATGCGATTAGCAGGGTATTATCAAAGATTCGTGGAAGGGTTCTCCAAGATTGCAAAACCCATCACCACCTTGTAGCGAAAGGGGATCTGATATGAGTGGACCAATGAATGTGATGTCGCTTTTGCCAAATTAAAGAGATTGCTAACAAGTGCACCAATCTTGTGGGTACCAGACATGGATAAGGACTTCATGGTATGCACCAACGCCTTGAAGAAAGGGTTAGGAGCAGTTCTAATGCAAAAAGGTGGGGTAATAGCTTATGCATATCATAGTTGAAGCCTCATAAGGAGCAGTATGCCACACATGATTTAGACTTGGCAGTAGTAATGATGGCACTAAAATTATGGAGGCACTACCTGGTGGGCAGGAGTTTCACACTTAAAATAGATCATCAGAGCTTGCAATATATTTTTACACAAAGGGATCTTAATGCTAGGCATAGGTGATGGAGTGAGTTCATGAGTGAGTGCGAATTTGGCATCTCATATATCAAAGGAAAGGAGAATGTAGTGGAAAATTATTTAAGTCGAAGGTTGAGGATTTTCTCCTTAATTCCCTTAAAGGTGGATTTGAAGGAAAGAGGACTTGGACAACTTTTGGGGGACAGTTGGTATCTAAAGGTAACCTCGGCTATTCAGAGTGGGAAGAAGCTTGAGTAAAAGTATGATGGGTACCATCTTGAGGAATATGGGTTGATGTGGTATTAGAGGATGTATGTCCATAAAGAAGGCGATCTCAGGGAAAAAATCCTTAGCGAGGCCCATAGAGCACATTATTGTGTGCAACTTGGAGTGAAGAATATGTATGCACAAATGAAGAAGCTCTTCTTCTAGCCAGGTATCAAGAGAGATGTAGTGGCATTTGTTTCGAAATGTCTCAAGTGTCAGCAAGTAAAGGCATATCATTGACACCCAACCAGTCTCTTACAACCTCATGATATTCCTAGGACTAAATGGAAGTCATTTCCATGGACTTAGTTGTAGGGTTGTCACTCACTCTTTGAGGCATAATGCTTTATTGGTGGTGGTCGACAAACTAACCAAAAATGCTCACTTCATCCCAGTCAGAGACACATATGATGTGAGAGATGTGGCAAGGGTATTCATAAATGAGATTATACGTCTTCATGGAGTTCTCAAGAAGATAATTTCTGACTGAGACCCTAATTTTACCTCCATATTTTGGAAAAGCATGTAGTGAGCATTAGGGACACAGCTGAATTTAAGATTCGCTTATCATCTTGAGACAGATGAACAGACATAGAGGGTAAATCAAGTGATGGAGGACATGCTTAGGATGTATGTTATGTATCGGTAGACATAGTGGGAAAAGTATCTTCCTCTAGTGGAGTTTGCATATAACAACAATGATCAAATCTCCATTGGTATGCCTCCATATAAAGAATTGTATAGGAGGCCATGCAGGACTCCACTCAGTTGGGACAGGTTGGAGGATTGCGTTTTAGTTGGACCTGAGATGATTAAGGTAATGGAAGAACAAGTGGTACAAATTAGACAACAGTTAAAGGAAGAACATGATAGACATAAGAGTTATGCTGATGCACACAAAGCTGATAGAAGTTATGATAACGTATTTATTCGCATCACACCAAATAAAAGCACCATTTGGTTTGGAAAAGGGACTAAGTTGTCACCTCTCTTCATAGGGACATTTGAGATTCTTGAGAGAATCAGACTGATAGCTTATCATCTTGCATTGCCACCCCACTTGAACAGAACTCATAATGTATTTCATGTTTCATTATTACGACATTACATAGCTGATGAGACTCACAAAATTCATTGGAAGTACTTGCGGGTCTCGGATGAGGGAACCTTCATAGTCAAACCATTACATATACTGGATCGTAGGGTTCGACAGATTCGTAGTCGCCACATGGACCAAGTTAAGGTCCAATGGGAAAAGTATAGCCTAGGATCTATTACCTAGGAGGATGCAGAGACTATGCATTGATATTTTCCCTCACTATTTTGACCATAAATTTCGGATGAAGTTTCTCGAAGGGTGTGTGTATGTAACGCCCCATATATTGACTAGGCATGTTTATCAGTCACACTTATTAGACTATATTTGCTTATTATCTGTTGGACTTAGCTAGTATAAGTAAACTATATTTTGGCAAGTTAGACCTGATTATATACTGATTATGATGATATGATGTTATCTTGCTTGTGCTATGATTATGATGTTATTATGTTATCATGCTTATGTAGATGCTCTGATTATGATGTTATCATTTTCATGATGTTACTATGCTTACGAGATTACTATGTTGTGGTCACCATGAGATTCATTTGTTTCATAAATGTATGGTCGATTGTCGTTCTTGATATGATGTGATATGTATAATGTGATACATGGATATCCACCCATGATGTGATTGATTTATTGATTCTATGCGATGAAAGGAAATAATGTTGATAATATGGACCAAATACTGGTTTAATATTGTTATGAATGTATGTTTGCAAAGTGATAACCCACAGGGTACAAGGGCCATGTAATAGCCGGGTATGTTATGTAAAGTGTGACGTAGTACATATCTTGCAGAGAGCCTTAATTACCAAAGCAATGATACGATGACAGATACCAATAACCTCAATAGAAGCACAGTATGGTTCAATAGGGTATAGACCCAGTATGTTGAGAGGGATGGATTTATTTACCACCCTACGTCACTATGATACCCGAGGTCGTGGGAGGGAAATGATCAGACACACTCCCCAAGTTGTTGTGATGATGATTGTAACATCCCCGACCCTTTGACTGGTGAAGAGGACTCTACTATCACCAAACATACGGGCAAATAGCCCCATGAACATGAGCATGCATATAATGATGAAATAAAAAGCTTAAAACATAAAACATACATAGTGGAAGCAAACATATATTCATTCAAGCATACCACATGTTCATTATATTCGTTAATTAGTAAATATAAATGCAGAGACAAAATAGTCAAGGATACTTATCTTAAACAAAATTCATCCCCCAACCAGCTACGTTGCTGCAACGTTCTACCCAACCATAGGCCAGCGTGCTCATAAATCTCTAAGCAATAGTGCCACCCTCGAGCTGGGCATGATTCCTCAAGGAATAAGGGTCAAAGAAGGCTTACACGTAGCCAAGGTACATAAATCAGCCAAGCCCCCACAGTGGGGTTTATCAGGCCGTCAAGGAGTTAGCAAAGGCTAAATGCTAAGCTGGTGGCCTCAATGGAGAACTAAAGATGCCTATACCAGAGTTAACCTGACTTCTAAGACATCCACACACCTAACACCAGGAATCAATCCTTTCTCTGCTTCATAGTCCCTCAGGCCTTGACTTCCCTTTGCAATATTCTTCAAGGGTGGTGGAGAAGAAAGCCAGCAGTATCACTCTATCTGAGTAGCTCCAAACACCAGTTTCTCAAGCATACCCAGCCTCTAATCCTACTCTCAACATTCCAAATACCAACCACCGCATACCGTAGTAAGAAAACCAACTCATAGCTCTATGAAGAGGATGAAGACAACAGGGTGATAACCCCGAACGAAAAGGTGAACTTGACTCAAGTCAACGAGACGACTCAGTTTTTTTCTTGGCCCTAGTGTGGTGAAAACAACTTGGTGGAAACCCAACAAGGTACTTGCATACACAGCAACCCAAAACCAGGGGAAGACAATCCCTGAGTCGTTTTTGGCCCTATCGTGGCCAAAACGACTCCCCAACAATCTGCAGCAGATACCACTTTGATAAAGGGGAAAACACAGTCAGCACAACGTGAATGAGGTCACAACCAATGGTCCACAAAGAAACCAAATCAAATCCCAATTCAGGGAAATAACAATAGCCCCAGTTCCTGATGAAGTAACATGACATTACATAGTCCAGAAACAGCCATCAACGTTAGAAAACAATGGTCCTTCCTCAACAATGAAGCCATGATGCATTTTCACAATTGGTAATGGTGGAGTGAACACAGACTCCTAGCGTGAATGGAAGGAAGAACATAACCACAGACCGAAAATCGGTGTGAGAGAGAGAATGACTCCTTGGGTGAGGATGAATAGATGATGGAGAATCCCCCAAATGGTGTGTGTGATGATGTCTAGAACGACTCGCAGTGGAAGGAAAAACCTTAACCTCCCTCCGTGAGAGTGAGCAAGACCAAAACTGTGAAGAAGTGGGGTCATGGGCAAGTAGAGTGAATGGAGAGAATGTTTCTTCTGCCTCACTTGACGTGAAGAGGAAGAGTGCACTGGTGTAGTGGGTGCGTGGGAAAGGACTGACAGTCCTACCACACCCACCACTACTCAGCAATAACTGCTCCCAACTAATAGACAAAAAAATTTTAATGGGTGGTCAACACATGGAAAACTCCCAATGACCCCCACGGGTTGGACAACCCCCCCTTAACCTCATGAATCATGCCCTTTTCATTCAACGTTGCACTGTCATAGTTGGCTGTAGGTTTATTTTAATTGATGTGCGTATTTACATGATTCCAAAACTATAATGTGTCGGATAGCACGATATACCATCGACAACGATCCCTATTGCCGAAACATACACAACCAAATTGATGGTGGGCCTTTTTCCTTTAGCTCCTCACCATGATTAATTACAATATATACATCATGTACCTTTTATTGTAACCGGGGTCAAAACCCGGGACATCACAATCCGCTCCCCCTTGGAATAACACTGTCCTCGGTGTTCCAATACATAGGAATACATATACAATTTGCACATCCAAAATTTCAAAATTTTGCAGATCTGTCCCACGTTCAATTATTTACTTTAAATGTTTAGGACCAAGCCCCTCGGCTTCCATGAACTTCTCTTGCTGGTTCTCAGCTTTCAACTCATCCCCAAGTCGAGGAACTTTGTGGCTGTTGTCCTCTTTACGTTCCCTCCCTGGGCAGTCCCGGCGTAAATGATGTCCTCCACATTTCCAACATTTCGCTGGCTGCTTCATCTTTACCTGCTCATCTTCCTTTGAGTCTTCATGCCTGGACCATTTCTTAACGGATTGCTTGGACGAATGTCCCATCACTGATCCACTTTCCTTACCTTTATGGATTGCTCCCAGAAGGCTTTTTACCTCCTTTTGCAAACCAATAGAGTCTTGCAAAATATGGTGGTTAATCTCATTCTACCTTTTCTATAGCTTGAACACCTCTCCAAGATTCTCTTGGGTCCTGGAAATCGTTTGAAGGAGACTTCCAGCCAAGTCCAGCAACTTTTGGTCTGCTGCCATGATCAATGTGCACCACTGGATTTCACCTTTCTCACCTGTGAAATGCATCATTGAAATTCTGTTAGACCAAGCATAATATAGGCATTAAAATCAGTCCATTAATTGCCCAATTGGCATGACAGTCCAAGCCTCATCAAGGAGACTTTCATATTTTTCATGCCTTCCCAATAGGCACATGAGCTCATTCATGTCCATTCTTGGGCAGGGAATTAACCATTCCAACATTCACAATTTACTTTAAGCAAATACAAACATTCTATTTTCAGTCATACATGCATTCAACAACCTTTTGTTTTCTCAATGCATATATATATATATATATATATATATATATATATATATATATATATAGAATCAAAAGGCAAGAGAGAGCAGCAAGAATTTTTCCCCTCTTTGTTTTGTTCCATCCTGGAACCCACACCACCGCTGTGGCTTTTCATGCTCTCATCCTCTTTCACTTCACCGTGAATGTTGGACCAATCCCTCTTGATCATGACACTTAGTGTCTCCGGTCTATTTCAAACCTCTCAACCATGGAGCCTCCCCACATGGTTTGTCTCGGCTGCTAGGAACTTCACAGTCTCAATAGCGCCTTTCTCATTACTGCTCATTCTGAGTTCTTCAGGACAGTCACATGTCCACATGCACCCCTAGGATGATTTCATAGTCCTTGCTTCCAGTGATACCTATATTCAAACATTGACTAGATTCACATGTTTAGTTTATTTTCCTTGGTTTTTATCTCTTAATCAAGAGCTTAAAACATCATAACCAAATCATATACACATGTATATTCATAAGCAAGATATTGAAAAAATAATCCAATACTTATCTGTATTGTGTGTTTCCTCGTTGGTCCACAGGAGCCGTCTTTGCTTTGCAAGCCTTGGGATCGTCTATGGACTTGGATGTTAGACCAGCACGCAGGCTGCTTCACAACATCCTTTTATACATATATCAGGCACAGTCAAGCCAACATTCAGTTGGGTTTATTAGACCGTCAACAAATCGCTTGCACTTATATCAACAACCAATCATCGGCCAAGCCAACACTGTTGGGTTTATCAGGCCATCAAAAATAACACATGCACTTATATCAACAATAAACGACCATTTCCAGGTCTCATTTCCGGTAGTGAGATCTAATTCCACTATCCCATATCACACAAGAGACCACTCCCTTCTCTAAGTTGACAATCCCTCAGGAATGTCTCCTTCTCTGTGTTCTTTAGAGAGACCACTCCCTTCTCTGAGTTGATAGTCCCTCAGGAATGTCTCCTTCTCTATGCTCTTTAGTAGAAGGTAGGATGAGCTCAAGCCATTGTCCATTTAGTGTACCATACCAGGCTACATCTGTTTAGCTTAACAACATAAGCAATATAAGCATATTCGTTAGTGTTATTGCTCTAAAATTGTAACCACATTTCACACCATTCACTATCAAGTATTGAGACACCAGGAGTGCATCCACTCCCTAGGGTGTAATCAATATTGAAAAATCCTTCCATGATCCAACATTGGAAAAGTGTGCACCCCTTTTTTGGTGTGTGCCATGTAGTCCCTATTCATACTCAAGCAATCTGTCATCGTGGAACTAAAATCAAAACATATTCTGCATATTGAATTCAACAATTTGACATGCATATTCTTAGCTAGGGTTACAGAATATTTATCCATTTGCCGAGGTAGTATTCCTTTGTTAAGGAGGAATGGGGGCTCCCTTCTTTGAGTTAACAGTCCCTCGGTTTGCCATCCCAACTCCTTTCACATTCCATATCCACGCATGTCTTAGCGACATAATCTATACCATCTCACTCATGTTGCTTACCAAATATGTAGTGCAGATGAGACATTTTCAAAATGTCCATTGGAGTTTCCTTCGAAACCCATTCCAAGATAAGGGAAAACCTTCCCATGAAGTTTGGCTCCTACAGGCCATCACACATGATCTTCCTGCAGTGTGTACCCCTGGCACATTCATCAAATAGCCAAACAGTCAATCATTATCTGATAATACAATCCAAATTTGATTGTTCGATAACCAAGCAATAACATTAGTGATTAAATTCAATAAGAATTTGCGACTCTGTTTACTACAAAAATTGATTTGCTTGGCAATGAGATGATCCTCAATTGTGGGTCTCTTGTAAGCAGCACCACTATGCTCATTATAGTTTTGTGCTTACTAGCATAACATGAATACCCACTTACAACGCGTTCTCTTGACACAATCTTATGCAAGCCAATCGTGATTAGTAGTTGTCAGCAATTTCTCAAATCCGAAATTCACAAATTCAATTTTAACAACCTATTATGCATACAACCTATTTTCATAGCCATGAGACTTTTCTCATAGGGTTTGGCTCTTTCACATGGTAGATTCTGGTCCTTGTCATGGTCTTACCCACTTTGCCATGCCCCAACCAATCTACCTGAAACCTAAACCTCAGTCAGCCAAACACTTACTAAGTCTTAATGCATATAACTTTTCATTGATGCAACAATCACTGAAGCATTTTCAGAATTTATAAAATTCAAATACTTCGAGCTATTAATCACATCAATATTACCAAAACTCATTTACTTCACGCAATTATTATCATACTAACATTTGCAAGGTATAGTCACATTATTTATGCAATTTTAAATGAATTGTCTAGATACTCCTTACTTCACAAGCGTATCATTGTACCACCTAGCCGTCCATAGAGAATTCCCGGCAGCGACTTGATCATGACGATCCTCTTTATGCACTTATTATCCTGCATTCATAACAGCTCTTGAAATGGTTCTAGAATTGTCATCAATTCATCATTTCAGCCATTAGTTATTCATACTATCACATGCACTATCTCAATGCATTCAGGTAATGCATCACAACATTTTCACCCATACTTATGTAATCAGTTACTCACACCCTTCACATGTATCCATTCAATGCATAACTACAATATTTATAAAATCTTTTAATGCATACCCACTCAATGCTACCTTGCATTGATTAAGGAATACTATGCATTCAAACATACCTTGCATGGCCTAACCATGACTACTTCATATAGGATGCATGACTATAATCAAGATCATCAGTGCTTACTTCCCTTGGGATACTAAGCTCATAACAACATAATACAGGCATGACACATTTCTAAATGAATGCAGTATAAAATTCAAATACTGACATGGTGTGAGACCTCTTGCTTTTACCACTCCATGAAATTGTCATAATTAAACTCTTACCTTCATGGGTCCTACTTACACCCTTGACATTACCAGTTTGGTTGGTCCTTTGCAGGAGTTTGTAGAATTTGCTCACCAACTTTTGATTCTGGACTTGTTTCCTTATCTCTTTCTCCATAGGGTTGCTAGTCACATTCATTAGCATCAGCAACATTTTTAGCCATGTCCAGGTTGTCCTTGGTTTTTCCACTAATGCCAACACCAATGCAATAATTATCATTAGTGGCTCATTATAAATGTATAATTCTCACTATTCTTACCAACATGTAATATCCTATGCATGCAAGGCATATCTTCATGCATTTCATGTATGAAAATTATGAATGTAATTATACTTAGCAAGACAGGGTTTAAGGAAATTTCCCTTTTCGAGTCCCTCATCCTTGTATGGAGTTCCTTTTCCACACAACAGTTGGTTTGACTTCATGGTCTTGCTACCTCTAAGCATGTAATTCCTGGATTTGTCCATATTGACAACATCACATTTGTCTTTCAAGAAATCACTAGCACTTTGTTGTTCCACATTCAAATTTTGGTGACTCTCCCTTGTTCCTTACTGGATAAGCTTTCCAATGCCTATCCCCATGCTTCATTCTGACCTCGGGTGTGAAAACCACATCATTTCAAAAATGATGGCAAAACAAACCACTGAATTTTGGTTTGAAATGTGAACTTCAGCCACCTGGAGTTTTCTTCCTTTCAGCTCTGAAACTGCTGGGAAACCCAATGAGAAATTCACTGCAAAACCCACTGGAACACTATCTGGAATTTGCTGAAAATTCCACCGAAAACAGTTGAAAGCTGCTTGAAAAATCCACTTGAAACCCCAATTTTTCTTTCTCCCTAATCGGATCTCTTTCCAACTATATTTTTGACGTTTCAGTGGCCAAAAGATCTAGTTTTCTCTGCGCCCATCGGCAGCCTATTCATCTGTCTTTTTTTGGCGTCTCGGGTCTGTAATTTTCTAGGATTCTGATTCGCCTTGGCGATGCCAAAAATAATATGTGTCAGCGATCATAATGTTCCCTGNGCCTATTCATCTGTCTTTTTTTGGCGTCTCGGGTCTGTAATTTTCTAGGATTCTGATTCGCCTTGGCGATGCCAAAAATAATATGTGTCAGCGATCATAATGTTACCTGCCACGACATCAGTGGTCGGAGCAAATAGCTACTCCTTGTCGGATGGTTGGTTCCATAGTCATTCGCAACGACGGAAATCCAACAACTAAGGTTTTCTGCAGTATCGGATCCTCAACTGTCTCGGCTTCCGGCCTTTATCATCTTATCGATGATCTTCTTGTCTATTCTCATTCGCTGTATCAGGTCTATAATCATCTTAACCTTTCGAACTTAATCGACGATTAGAACTGTCAAGCCTTGTGCTGCATCGATGATGAAACCAACTAACCGTTGCATCGACGGCTAGTTGTCTATGCTTCCACAATGGTGGCCAACGAATCTTCAACATTTTTCAATCTCATCATCTATAATATTTCGATGACGTCCATCAGCGGTCTCATCATGTAAATTTTTCTGATGGTTGATAGTTTTCAACACTTTAACAAAATTCTGAAAATTTTCTTCTTCCTTCCATGTCGGTGAACCCAACAACTAATTTCTGCTGATGGCATCGGCGGTCCGAACGACTAAATTTTGCCGACGCTGAAGGTCACAATATCGGATGTTTCCTCAACTACCTTGAGCCAGCATTTTGGCGATCTTCGGCTGATCTCTGCTGAAACTGTGGCTCCTGCATCCACTAAGTTTCATTGACGACCGACAATTCCCATACTTAGAAAATTTTTCTGTAATTTCTTCCTTAACCATCTTTCCACTGCTTCATTGGCTCAACCATCTTCTATTTTTTACCGTCGTTGCGGCACCTTAACTATCTATTCTCCGACGTTGCGGCTAAGCCATCAACTAAGTATCAGTAATCCAACTCTTTAATCAACACCGGTCACCGATGGTTTTATCACTTCATTTTTCTGCCGCATCGGCTGTCGAAACATCTATCTGTTGTGCCATCAGCTGTTGGGGACTCTATCTGTTGGAAGGATAGCCCACTATCCGGCCACAACGGTGGGCATACGAATATCTAGTCCTTTCCGATGTTCATCGATGATTCCATCGTTTGACTTCCATCGAACACCGATGAATTCGACACTTAGACAAATTTTTACAAATTTTTCCTTCCTTCGTCTTTTCTTCGTCGATGCTCCATCGGATATTCCATCTACTATTTTTTGTTGAGACTATGGTGACTCCATCGACTACTTTGTATTGCCACTTTGGTGGTCTTCTGCTGATGTCTTTCGATGGAAGTTTCCTCTCCTTTCGCCTTTCGATGGTGGCCCATATCGGAGGGCCTTCTGCTTAGGTGATCCGATACATCGGCGGGGCTTCGGACTCAATCCTCCGACGATCCGATGATCCCAGAGAAATTTTCCAAAATTCTCTTTTCATGCACAGATTTTCTTCTATTTTCTGCTGGGCAAAAGGAAACCTACCTCTGCTAGCTGATCTTTCATGGCCCATTCAGGCCCATGCTGCAACCTTTAGCTCTGATACCGTTTTGTAACATCATCAACCCTCTGATCGGTGAAGAGGATGCTACTATCACCAAACATACGGGCAAATAACCCCATGAACATGAATAGGCATATGATGCTGAAATAAAAATCTTAAAACATAAAACATACTAAGATGCATAATCCTTCATACACATAGCGGAAGCAAACATACATTCATTCAAGCATACCACATGTTCATTATATTCATTAATCAGTAAATATAAATGCAGAGACAAAATAGTCAAAGATACTTATATTAAACAGAATTCATCTCGCAACTAGCTACGTCGATGCAACGTTCCACCCAACCATAGGCCAGCATGCTCATCAATCTCTCAGCAACACTGCCACCCTTGAGCTAGGCATGATTCCTCAAGGAATAAGGGTCAAAGCAGACTTACACATAGCCAATGTACATAAATCAGCCAAGCCCCCACAATGGGGTTTATAAGGCCGTTAAGGAGTTAGGAAAGGATAAATGCTAAGATGGTGGCCTCAATGGAGAGCTAAATACGCCTATACCAGAGTTAACCTAACTTCTAAGGCATCCACAAACCTAACACCAGGAATCAGTCCTTTCTCTACTTCACAGTCCCTCAAGCCCTAACTTCCCTTTCCAATATTCTTCAAGGGTGGTGGAGAAGAAAGCCAGTAGTCTCACTCTATCTAAGTGGCTCCAAACACTAGTTTCTCAAGCATACCCAACCTCTAATCCTATTCTCAACAGTCCAAAGACCAACCACCGTATACCCCAGTAAGACAACCAGTTTACAGCTCCATGAAGAGGATGAAGACAACAGGGTGACAACCCTGAACGAAAAGGTGAACTCGACTCAAGTCAACAAGATGACTCAGAGTTTTTCTTGGACCTAGTGTGGCCAAAACAACTCGGTGAAACCCAACAAGGTACTTGCATACACAGCAACCCAAAACCAGGGGAAGACAATCCCTTAGTCATTCTTGGCCCTATCATGGGCAAAACGACTCCCCAACAGTCTGCAACAGATACCACTTTGATAAAGGGGAAAACATAGTCAGCACAACGTGAATGAGGTCATAGCCAATGGTCCATGAAGAAACCATAGCAAATCCAAATTTAGGGAAAGAATAACAACCCTAGTTCACGATGAAGTAACATGACATTACACAGTCTAGACATAGCCAACAATGTTACAAAACAATGGTTCTTCCTCAACAATGAAGCCACGACGCATTTTCACAATCGACAATGGTGGAATGAACATAGACTCCCAGTGTGAATGGAAGGAAGAACATAACCACAGACTGACAATTGGTGTGTGAGAGAGAACTAATCCCTAGGTGAGGATGAATAGATGATGGAGAATCCCCCAAATAGTGTGCATGAGGATGTGCAGAATGACTTGTGGTGGAAGGAAAAACCTGAAACGCCCTCCATGAGAGTGAGCAAGACCAAAACTGTGAAAAAGTGGGGTCATGGATGAGTAGAGTGAATGGAGAGAATGTTTCTTCTTCCCCACATGATGTGAAGAGGGGGAGTCCGGTAGTGGAGTGGGAACATGGGAAAGGATTGATAGTCCTACCACACCCACCACTACTCAGCAATAACTGCTCCCAACTAACAGAAAGCATAAGTTTAATGGGTGGCTGACACATGGCAAACTGCCAATGATCCCGATGGGTTGGACAACCACCCCTTAACATTAGGAATCATGCCCTTTTCATTCAATGTTGCACCGTCGTAGCTGGCTGTAGGTTTATTTTAATTGATGTGCGTATTTACATGATGCCAAAACTATAATGTGTCGGATAGCATGATATACCATTGGCAACGATCCCTATTGCCGAAACATACACAACCAAATCGATGGTGGGGATTTTGCCTTTAGCTCCTCACCACGATTAATTACAATATATACATCATGTACCGTTTAATGTAACTAGGGTCAAAACCAGGTACATCACAACGACGATTGGATATCCGTAGGTGCACCACCATCAATCACACTACACTTCATAGGAAACTAGCTAGGAAAAACTACCAAACTAGAAGCAATTGATAACACAAACACCAAAATCCAAACCAACTCAAACCCAGTGCTATAAAACATATGAAATGCTAATATACTTATGAAATGAAGCTCAATTATATGGACAGGGTCTCCAACTCCTCAATCACCAACTAATATTTCTCTTGACTAGTTATAATGGATAAAAGGGGCACATGTCCCAAGTCTATAGAAACAAGTTCTCCACATACAAAGTCATACAATACACAATACTACCTCCAAAATGGCATGTTTTTGTCGATGAATTTGTATGCTGACACATGTAGGTTCTTTGAGTCCAAGAGAGATCCAAATTCATATGATAGTAGCTCTATCTTCTCAAGGCCCACTATCGGGTCCACTCCGAGCTTTATATCCTTCTCATATCTAGGATTCCATACCAAATTTCTATAGAAAAAGTTTAAATATTTTGGCATATCCCTCCAAAAGAGAGATCCTCTTGTAGGACAAGGTGATGCAAGATGTATCTAGTTGATAATCAAATGGGATTGTATACTATGAATATGTGTTTTCCATAGTCCATCAAAATTTATGAGTCTCCAAAGACTCTTTTCCGACATCACCTGTGAAAGGAGAGTAATATATTTTATTCCCAAACCTCCATTGTTCTTTGTTTTACACATGATCTCCCATCTGCATAGGGGCGGGGACCTTTCTTCTTTATTCCCTATCCAAATATATTGTGAACATATATTCCTTGTGGAGGTAATAATAGACTTTGGGAAGAACGCTAAATCCATCCAATATACTGGAATGGATTTGATCACACTTTTGACCAAAGTAACTCTTCCATCCAGAGATATCCACCTATGATACCAACTTCCAATCCTTTTTTATCTTTTCAACAACCAAATCCAATCCTTAATTCTATAATTGTTTGCTTTCAAGAGAAAACCTATATACTTGAATAAGGATTCCGATGCTTCTTCTGTCTAAGGGAAATGTCAAATGATGATTTGCTTGAGAGGTCCAAAAACATTGAAAAATAATATAGTAGACTTCCTTGGATTCACCTCCTTGCATGTTGAGGAGGAAAAAAGATGTAGAATATGTTCCAATATATTTTCTTTCATAATAGAGGCCTTTTCAAACAGAAGTATATCATCTACAAAGAGAATTTGAGATATGGAGAAATATTTGGTTAGATTTTCCCCATGTAGTTCCCCAATATTTTTTCAAGTGATATATGTTGACTCAAAGCTTCACCAATAACAAGGAACATAAGTGGGGATAAAGGACACCCTTGGAACAGACCTCTAGATGAATGAAAAATGGAGAGGCAGACCCATTGATATGAATTAGATAGGATATTCCTTGTGTATTTGCTTCAATCCAATTAATGAAGAAATAGGGGAAACCTGCTTGTGTTAAGATTAAGCATAAGTGCAAGCAGTTAGACTAGTTAAAAGACTTGGTAAGGTTAATATTCAACATGAATGCAAAAATATAGGGGGTTTTGATGGATTTGATGGCTTCCTGGGCCAATATTATAGCATCATGTATATTACTTTGATCTAAAAATACAAATTGATTAGGGGAAATACAACAAAGAGAATAGGATTAAGTTGGCAGGAAATAACCTTTGAAATTACTTTATATATGCAATTGCAAAGGGAAATGGGTCTATAGTGCTCAAACCCTAATGATTTTTTTTAATTTTTGGATGTTTTCTATGAATGTGGACTTAAATGGAGGATGAACCATACCTAATGATCTTGATTCCTCAGCAACTATTGTAATATCCTCTCCAATCAATTCTTAGAATCCCATGTCGAACTCTATGATCGATACATTAGGACCTACATATTTACCAAGATGAAAGGACAGAAGGACCTTATAAACCCTGTCCCTCATGACTTCATCCAATAAATTTGCATCATGTTCAAAGTCGACCCACTTGTTGAAGAAATAAATTGATGCAAATATATCCTTAATTATTAAGTTGAGCACATAGATCTATGGAAATACACACAACTCACAAGATAGATCACACAATTTACTCAGTTATTGAAGAATGAAACAATGCAAAAATGGCTTGCAGCTATGAATGCTTTTTATTAATCAAAGAGTAATTAGATAATAATTACAATGAAGTACAATGGCTAAATACAACAAGTAATTTGAATCCACATGAGGAAATTCGAATTGATTAGACTCTACTTGACTGTAGGTAGCTAAGACCTTATCTAAATCATTATCGGAGGACTCAATGGTTAACTGACCTTGTCTAAATCATCATCGGAGTTCATTGAAGTTATAAAATACAACTCAAGTGTCTAATTCAATGTTGACTGAGGCTAACTGACTATGGTAGGTGAGAAATGTGCCTCTCCTGCATGCAACCATGCAAACCTAGCACTAATTGAATGTAGAGGACTAGAACTGAATGTAACTGACTCCTAACTTATCTTAACTAGTCACCAACTCAACTCAACTGACCTTGGTTGCTATCGACACTCCCAGTGGCTCCTAAATTGTAGGGATTGGTCTAGGAGGCTCCTAAATTGATCCATGCAAGTGCAATCAGTGGTAGTAGGCCTCGATTAGTGTTCCCCACACTTTAGTAACTGAAACATGTGCCCCAATTAGGCCAAGTGGACCCAATGGTGCTAGTGACTAAAAATAGATTGGATGGACTCCCGATTTAGAAATGACTCCTGATTTAGACATATGACCAAACTGGGCAAGGGGGGATTAATAATCCTAACACCCCCCGTGAATGCTAACTTGAACAATCTGTGGGCCATGGTAACTAATACCATAGGTCACCCATTACATCAAGTAAAATAAAGTAATTGCTCAATACAAGGAGGTGGGGGAAAAACCACATCGAAAAAAAACCCCCCTCTATCTAAGCAGGTAGAATTAGGATTCAAGTTTGAAAAACTTAAAAATATGTTGCTGCAATATTCATCTCTGTGAGGTAGCAAAGAAGCATGCATGGTGTGCTGTGCACAGGTATTCTAGGGCCTGGCATGTAGACTTCTCCTTCTTCTCCAAAAATGATGATGGAAGGAAGGAGGAATGCAACCTTTGTCTCTTGCTGGATGAAGAGGTGTATGATCATATCTATTATTTTGAATGTAGTGAGGTTGAGCCCTTGCCATGTAGCATCTTATAGGGAGTCTATTGCATCTCTATGAGGGAGGTAAGATTGCATGGCATAGCGCAAGGGTCTTTCCTTTCTGAGTGTTAGGTGGGTTTTCAGTCATCTTCCTAGCTTCCAGTTTGGAAGTAGGGAATGAATCTAGATCTGAATCACCCTGAATCTCAATCTCATAAACTGATAAATATAGATTTGCGATACTAGTAGAAGCTGCAAAAGAAGTAGATGCAATGATTTTACCTTCCCTTGCAAGTGGCTGCTGAGAGTGCACTGGTTCTAAAGGAGGCATGAAATGTGAGAACTCATATGCTTTTGAGGCATGATTTGCTACACCCTTCACCATGATCTTCCTAGTAGAGATATCTTTGATGTCCACTGAGTCAGGACCAAATATCACTCGCTTTGGAGAGACAGTATGGGTCATCTGGTAGATAGATAACATTTTTGAAGCTAGGGAGGGAACAAATAACACATCTTTGAATCTTCCATGTTCAAGCTTGATAGAGCCCTTCCCTTTTGTTTGGACTTTACTGTTATTGCCCATATGAATACTAGGACCATCAAAGGACTAAAAAGAAGAAAATGATTCTTTGGATGTAGCCATATGATTGGAAGCTCCAGAATCAATGAGGAAGACATGTGCTGATGAGAAGCTAGCCTTCAGTGCATGGCCTTTCCTTTGGTATTCTTCATCTTCTTCTTCAGAGTCATCCTTCCTTACACCAGTAGGTGCAAAAATGTTATGTTTCTTCAAAAGAAGAGCCATTTCATTAAGTTGTCTTCTCATACATGAGCTTTCTGAATGAAACCCCCTTCCACAGTAAGAAAAAAGAACCTTGCCTTTGCCATTCTTCTTGCTTCTCTTCGAACCTGAAGGTTCCTTTGACCTCTCTTTCTTCACAGGGGACTCATCTCTTTGATTCCCTTTGTCATTCGCTACCTTATCTCCTCTTGCAAATAGAGCTTGATCTTTGGGAGATCGAATGATCCCCATTTCGATCAATTTATCATTCTCATAAGTGAGAGATTGGATGAAGGTATCAAGAGTGGGCATCTTCCAATTTGGAGTGGTGAGCCTTACTATTTGGAAGGTTGATACAAAGACTGAGTAGTTTGCATTGATATTTGTGAGAATGGAAAGGATGAGATGATCTTCATCCTTCACCACTTTGCATTGCTTCAACTGATATATCAGGCTCTTGAAATTTGTGAAGAGTTCATTCAGTGATTCAAAGTTGGATGGATTAAGAGAGATCAGATCATTTTCTAGCTGATGGACCCTCATCTCATCCTACTTATCGAATAAGGAGGGTAGCTTGTCCCAAATATCCTTAGGAGTCTTCAATCCTTGGATGTGGAATCGAAGATCTTGAGAGACTAAGGAGAATGAGTATCCATGAGCTTCAACAAACCTGTTCAAGTACTTTTCTTTGTCATGATTTAAAACTGTCACTGCCTCTGTTTCTTCTTGAGTCTAAAGAGCTTCTTGGTGTGGAGCAGTACCTCCATTTCTTCCTTCCACTAGTGATAGTTGAAGGGAGTGAGAGGCTCTACTGAATGAGCCATTTTGGATGCAGTAAGGAGGACTGAGATGTTGTAGCAAATGCAGTGAGAAGAAAGGGCTGCTTGTAGCGAATGGTGTGAGAAGAACTGATAACCTGTCACACAATCAAACATATAGAGTAAGGTGGACTACCTACACATTTCAAGTTTTCATCACACCCAGCATAATTGATCAAGCAATCTTGATCAACAATTACTTAACTTGGGGTATTAAGTGGTAAACCTTATGCTTCCGGTGTAGAGTAGGAATGGAGAAAATTGCTCAAAAAAATGATCCAACTGGAGATCTGAGGAGGAAAGGTGCCTTGTCCACTGAGGCTCTGATACCATATTAAATTGTAACTAAGACCTTCTCTAAATCATTCTCTGAGGACTCAATGGTTAACTGACCTTTTCTAAATCATCACGATAGTTCATCAGAGTTCTAAAACATAACTAAAGTGTCTAATTCAGTGTTGATTGAGGCTAACTGACTGTGGTGGGTGAGAAATGCACCTCTCCTGCATGCAACCATGCAAACCTAGCGCTAACTGAATGTAGAGGACTAGAATTGAATGTGACTTACTCCTAACTTGGCTTGACTAGTCACCAACTCAACTCAACTGACCTTGGTTGGTATTGACACTCCCAGTGGCTCCTAAATTGTAGGGATTGGTCTAGGAGGCTCCTAAACTGATGCATGCAAGTGCAATTAGTGGTAGTAGGCCTCAATTAGTGTTCCCCACACTTTAGTAACTGAAACATGTTCCCCAATTAGGTCAGGTGGACCCAATGGTGCTAGTGACTAAAAATAGACTAGATGGTGTTAGGATATTTAGACACTTAGGAGTTAGTTAAGATCAACTTGTGTAATATATCCGTTAGGTAAAGTGTGTTTCTTTAGTATATGTTAGTATACATTTGTAAATATTCTAATCCAACAGTCACGATATGCTCTAGACATAAAGTAATTCGACGGTTCAACTTCTCTTAGATCATATCTACCATTGATCCATGGCTTAGCACCCGATTGGTCCATGATCTCTATTTAAAGAGCATGGAGGGTCCTTGGCTAGTTGATCGATTATGAGAAACTCATGTAACTTTATTTCTTTTGCATAATAAATTGCTCCAAGTAGCTATTTGGCTGTGGCCGTGGACTATTTCCCTCTCGAAGGTTTTAATCATGTGACAAAAATCGGTGTATTGATCTGTGATTCATTTGTGTGAAGTAGTTTTTCTAGGTGTTCGGTATTTTGAGAGTACTTTGTGTACCCAAACATGGTATCAGAGCGTTTATGAAGAGTCGCTTTCTATTTTGATCAAGATCTGGAACTGGTGTTGCCAAAAATTTGAAAGGGTTTATGGTTCTAGATTTTTTGTGCATTTTTGGCCTATGGGAGTTGTTCCATTGTGTCCGGAGTGTCGTTTCCATGGGGAAATAGTTTTCGTTTCATTGAAAATTGTTTCCATTTGTTCCAGAAACACCCATTTTGACAAATCTGAAGGTATAATGTTACAGTGACAGATTTGTTTTATTTTTTTTAAAATATCTCATATTTTATTAGTTTTATTATTAGATATTTACGGTTTTAGTCTCAGAGTGTTGCCTTCCCTGGCTGCGTATGCTCTTTACTGTGCACCTTGTGTGATTGCGGTGAATCAAAAATAGAAAGGGAAAGTGTTTTTCTTATCTTCTTGGCTACGCATGCTCTTTGTCGTGCACCTTGTACGATCAGAGCAAATCAGAAACAACAAGAAAAATTGAAAACGTAGACTTTCCGGGTAAGCTAAGCAAGATCTAACCCCATTGTGTGGGAAAAGTTTTTTTGTTTTGTTTTTTTTTTTTTTGTGTTTGCAGAAAAAAAAAGGCAAGCACGGAGAACGAGAGAGAAGAGTTGAAAAAAAAACCCTTCCTCTTTCCATTTTTTTACGTACCTTTTAAACTTAGCTCACTTGGTCCAAAGTTGTTTTATTCCTTAATAAGTCTTGAGTTCAAGTCTTATTAAGCTACTTTTTAGTGCATGCAATTTCTATTTTCAAGTTACTTTATTGTAAAAGTGCATCTCACTTAAATAGAATAAAATATAAAAAAAAGTGAGTCATTTAAGTCTTTTAATTTATTGCCTCACTATTTAAAGTAACATTATTGTAAAAATGAACATCACTTATTATTTAAAAGTGATTCACTTAAAAGCAACTTTATTCTAAAGTGATTGTCAAAGGTTGATCTTGGGAAGAGGGGGGTTCTTTTTTTTTGTTGGTCAAGTTAATATCTACCACATCACTATTGGGGACATCTTTAACATTTTCTTTGATCAAGCATAACTTCATCATCTAGAATCAGTTTTCAGTGCCATTTTTTTTTAAAACCGCATATTTTTCTGATCTCTTTGCATCCAGACAGTTAGTTTCTGTTCTTTCAGCCATTATTTTATAGTATGGACACCCCTTGTGATATTATAGTTACAAGTTCTAACTATTTCTCATGGAAATATCGTATGGAGGATGTTCTGTGAAGTAGGGGACTTTTCAGAATAACCTCAAGGAAAGAAACAGAACCCATTGATGATGATAAGAAAATTAAATGGGAAAATAAATGTGATGAAACTCGTGGATTGATTGGGATGCCAATCTCTACTAATTTACGATTCCACATATCTGGAATTGATGAACCTGATATAGCTTGGGAAAAGTTGGAATCTGTGTTTGGTAAACACAATGAAATTTGGGGTCATCAACTTGAGAATGAGTTGATTTCCTTGAATCCAAATGATTTTTTATGCATTCAAGACTATTTATCTAAGTATAAAACTATTAGACTCTTATGTGCAGAATGCAAGATTAAGAAAGAAGACAAACAATGTATTTATCATATTCTTTCCAAACTTGGACCTGCATATTATATTTTTGTATCTACATTTTACTCCATAAAATGATCCTTGACTGCAGCTAGCTATCAAGAGCCTAGTCTTGAATCCTTTTGTGATTCCTTAATTGAAGAACAAGATAAGCTCATTCATCTTGGAATAATTAACAATGCAGATACATTTGGGAAAGCCTTATTGTCCCAACAGAAAGACAAGTCCAAGCCTCCCAAGAAACATAATTTTCACAATAATAAGCCAAACAACAAGGGTACCAAACCCTCTCAGTCAGCTCCTTCTTTAAAACATGACAAAAGATCTAAGGCAAAAAAAAAAAGACTGAGCAGCATTGCAATTTTTGTGGGAAATATAATCATGATGAATCTAAGTGTTTCAGAAAGATGGTATCCTTGGAAGCAGGAATGAAGAAGCACCACATTAGCCTAGATTCGTCTTAAGAATCTAACTCTCATGGACATGCACTTTGTGATTCTGGTTTCTCTTATACTACATCTTCTTCTTCTACTTCAAATGAATGGCTCATTGATTCTGGAGCATCTTATCATATGGCTAAAGATCAAGCCATCTTTTCTACTATGCATGAATGTAACACCAAATAAATATTTGTTGGTGATGATATATCTCTAAGTGTTGTAGGATCTGGAACAGTTCCAGTATAATATGGTCATTTCAGTGATGTACTATGTGTTCCAAAAATATCCTGCAATTTGTTATCAGTCTATCAAATTACTCATTTGGGTGAAGGTAAATCTATGACATTTACACCTCACAAAGTTGTAATCAAGGATTTTAAAAATCCTCAAAATGTTCTTGCTACTGGAACCGTTGATGATATTACCAGGTTGTACAAATTTACCAACTTTGGGTCATCACCTTTTTCTTCAGTTTTTGTTTCTCATAGTGATAACTTGAGAAAACTTTGGCATGAGCGATTTGGTCACTTAAATTATTGCTCATTGCAACAACTATGTAAAGACAATATGGTGACTGGTCTTCCAATGGTATCTTGCAAGGATGGTGTTTGTTTCATTTGTGTACTCGAAAAACATCATCGAGACAGTTTTGACAAACGTGCCTCTTGGCATGCCTCGGTTCCCTTGGAGCTTGTGCATAGTGACTTGTGTGGTCCTCTTCCATCTGCTTCCTTTTCTGGTTTCAAATATTTCTTAACTTTCATTGATGACTACTCCAGACACACTTGGGTTTACTTCCTAAAACTTAAGAGCGGGGTATTTAACATGTTCTTGGTCTACAAGGCCCTTGTTGAAAAACAATCTGGTCATCAAATTATTAAGTTAAGATCTGACAATGAAGGAGAATATGTTAAGAAGAAGTTCACTACTTTTTGTACTGAACAAGGAATCCAACAACAGCACATTGTTCCATATACACCACAACAAAATGGTGTAGCTGAACGGAAGAACCACATTTTAAAAGAAATGGCTAATTGTATGATCCAATCTAACAGACTAAGTCGTCAATATTGGGCCAAGGCCATAAATTGTGCAAATTACATAGTTAATCGCACACCCACTAAATTTTTACAAGGTATAACACTGGAAGAAGCATGGAGTAAAATTAAACTAGATTTAGGTCACTTTCGTGTGTTTGGTTGTGAAGCATGGGCTCACATTCTGGATGAAAAACAGAAAGCATTGCAGCCTAAAAGTGAAAAGTGCATATTGGTTAGATATTCTGAAGATGTAAAAGGTTATATACTTCTACAACCCCATTCACATGATATAATCATTAGAAGAGATGTTAAATTTAATGAAAATCTCTTGGCCTGCGAGCCTAACTTGGTGGGTGTGCCATATTTGGCCCACGAGCTTGTTTCAGTGATTGTGCCTTCTTCTTCTTCTTCTTCTTCCAACTTCCTTGATAGGTTTCCAACTCTAGTTTATGATGATGACAGTGAGGATGAAAATCCACCTCCGCTTGCTCATGTTCTGCCAAGTGCACCAGCACGAATGCTTCCTTGATGGGTCCGTTCAACATGTGAAGTAGCTGGTGATCTTGCTGGTGATCCTAGAGATCAACGTCGAACACGTTCTCAGTTTCAACAAGCCTCTTCTCTTTTGGATCAAGTTTTTGAGAATCATGATCCAGAAACTTTTGCCGAAGCTTTAGGAAATCCAGATTGGGATGCATCTATGGATGAAGAATATCATTCCTTAATGGCGAACGATACTTGGGATCTTGTTCCTCTTCCAAAAGGAAGAAAACTTGTCAGATGTAAATGGGTCTATAGAACTAAGTATACATCAAATGGAAGTGTTGAAAGACTTAAGGCAAGGTTAGTTGCCTAAGGTTTTTCCCAAGTTAAAGGGATTGACTACAATGAAACCTTTGCTCCTATCGCAAAAAAATGAATTCCATTCGCCTTGTTCTTTCCCTTGCAGCCTTACATAACTGGGAAGTCCATCAAATGGATGTCAAGTATACTTTTTTACATGGTGATTTACAGGAGAAAATTTACATGGAACAACCTCCTGGATATGTTCAGGATAATTCTAAGGATTGTCTGTCTCCTTAAGAAATCCTTATATGGCCTTAAGCAAGCTCTTAGAGCTTGGTATGCCAAAATAGATAGATTTCTCCTTCACACTAGTTTTTATAGAATCCATTCTAACCCCAATGTCTATATCAAGAAAGTAGGAAACCATCTCATCATACTTGTTCTTTATTTTGATGATCTTATCCTTACTGGTAGTGACCCTAAACTTATAACCCATGTGAAATCCAGTCTTAAGCAAAATTTTGAAATGTCAAACTTAGGACATTTGCATGATTTTCTTGGTCTCCAAGTTTTGCAAACCAAAGAAGGAATCTTTCTTTCCTAGTCTAAGTATGCTTGTGACCTTTGTCGTCGCTTCCACATGGAAGATTGTAAACCAACCCCTTCTCCCTTCCATTCTGGAGTCAAACTTTCTGCCACTTGTACTTCCCTTGAAGTAGATGCCACCTTGTATCATCAACTTGTTGGTAGTAATTTATACTTGACTCACTCTTGTCATGACCTTTCCTTTGCCATTGGTCATGTTGCTCGTTATATGCAAACTCCTCATGAAAGTCACTAGAAAGCAGCAAAAATAATACTTTGATATATTCAAGGTACAATTCAGTTTGGCATTCATTATAGTACAGGGGGGAAACCTTTGTTGGTTGGTTTCACTGATTCAGATTGGACCGGCGATCCTGATGATCAAAATTCTACTGCAGGTTATGTTTTTAGTCAAGGATCTGGACCTATCACTTGGGCTTGTAAGAAACAACAAGCTCTTGCTCTTTCTTCAGCAGAAGCAGAATATCGAGCCGCAGTCAATGCTAGTTAGGAAGCTTTATGGCTTCAGTAGATCCTTTTAGAGTTAGGATTTGAGCAGTAGTAGCCTACTCCACTTTGGTGTGACAATCAAAGTGCCATCAATATTGCCAAAGATTCGGTTCTACATCAACGCAACAAACACATCATAGCTACACATGAACTTCATCAAAAATCTTGTTCATGATCATGTCCCTGAAATGCTCTATTTCCCTACAGATGATCAAGTTGCAGACATCTTCACCAAGTCTCTTACAGAAGTGAATTTTTCTAAACTTCGAACTATGTTAGGAGTTCAGGAATGTGTGCTTAAGGGGGGATAGGCTCTAATGCCTCATTCCTTCTCCTAATAGCGTCATTTTTGTAAATCCTTCAATCCTATCCCAAGTTGTTCTTAAGGGGGGATGTTAAGATATTTAGACACTTAGGAGTTAGTTAAGATCAACTTGTGTAATATATCCGTTAGGTAAAGTGTGTTTCTTTAGTATGCGTTAGTATGCATTTGTAAATATTCTAATCCGACGGTCACAATATGCTCTAGACATAAAGTGATATGATGATTCAAATTCTATTAGATCATACCTACCATTTATCTATGGCTTAACACCCGATTGGTCCATGATCTCTATTTAAAGAGCATGGAGGGTCCTTGGCTAGTTGATCGATTATGAGAAGCTCATGCAACTTTCTTTCTTTTGCATAATAAATTGCTCCAAGTAGCTATTTGGCTGGGGCCATGGATTTTTTCCCTCTCAAGGGTTTTAACCACATGATAAACATCGGTGTATTGATCTGTGATTCATTTATGTGAAGTGGTTTCTCTAGGTGTTCGGTCTTTTGAGAGTACCCCGTGCACCCGAACAGATGGACTATCGATTTAGACATGACTCCTGATTTAGAAATATGACCAAATTGGACATGGGAGGATTAATAATCCTAACATTAATGTGGAAATTGAACCCAAGCAATAGAACAATTACGCTCACAAAATTGGTAATCAAACATGCAAAATTCACACAAAAGGAGACTGAAATTGGAGCAGAACACCATCCTGTATTGAATAAGTGTAAATCATCCAACCTCATTAAGTAATAGGATGTCCATACATATAATTACATCAGATATTCGAAAGCATAAGGATTCTATTCAAATTGGTAAAAAAGCAGGCTTACTAAAACTAGTCAAATCCCCCATAGGTGCATAAAACACTTTCCAAATCTAAGAAGATGCTCAAGAATTGGCTAAATAAGATATGCCAAATGATAAGTGATGGAAAGAGATCACATCCATGCTTTTCGATGGAGAAAAATAAGGAGGATGGTGAGGGAAGAAAACAAGGCAGTTATTCCTAGACTAGCTTTTCCTTTTTGCCTTAAAACTGTTGTAAATCAAGGAAGATTTTAGAAAAAGTAGAACATCACTTTTACTATTCTGGAATAAAATCAAATTTTCTAGAAAAAATTCCAGGATGATTCCAAAGCACTCAATGACCCAGTTTTATCATGTGTTGAGTTCTAGGTGCAAGTAGATTCCAACTAGCATAGAGATGAATCGAGGAATCTAGGAATAAGACAAAAATGATTAATTAATGTCAAATATGGGTAACTATGGGTTGGTTATTCTAAAATTCCCCTTAATCCTGAATTTATGAGTAAAATATGAGAAAAATACAAGGCCTAGAAACAAGGATTAGTCACCCTTTACATACTTCTTGTCCATACAACCATAGAAAGAGGAAAATGTCGAGTGGGAAAATCCTCCCTTAAACATGGACATGAATTTTTTTTTTTTTGGGAAATATTTTCATCAATCATACTTCACGACATGATCAACAATCCTTGGCAGTGATTTGAGATTACTGAAGGTCTTCTCACAAAACACCTTGGTGAATATGTATGTTACTTTCTCTAAAGATGCGCAATATAGTAGAGAAATGGTACCATCCACGGGGGCTCCACTTGTTGGCCAATATCCTATCACGTTAGTTCATATTGTGGGTTTTAAAATTATCAAAAATTGAACCAATATATTGCAGGTATTGGGGGGATGAGGGGTTTAAGGTGGGGGTGGGTAGGGTGGTTTATAAGGATTGAGGTATAAAAAGGGGTGGGGAGGAGGATTTAAGTATTGGGAGGGGGTTTCAACAAAAAGAGTTTGGGTCAATATCTCTCGAAATTAAGGGTATTATTTAATATCCCACGATCGCACGTGCTATGTGAGAGGTTCACTAAGTGAAGTCCCTGTGGTACCATCATACACAAGCTCCCTGATGTAGTGCATATGGATCTCAATGTGCTTGGTTCATTCTCTTTGAGCTGGATCAGTGGAGATTCGAATGGTGCTTTGCTTATCACAACAGATGACAGTGGAAGTCTCTGATTCGAACCCACGTTCTCCAAGTATCCCTTGCAACCACAAACATTGAGTAGCTGTATTCACAACTCCTCTATACTCTGCCTCTGTAGATAAGAGTGATATGGCACTTTGTTTCTTACTTAATCAGATAATTGGTCCATCTACAAGCATGAACACATATCCTGAATTAGACTTTCAATATGTGTTGTCACCTGCCCAATCACTGCCAGTAAATCCAACTAGCTCTAAGTCATATTTTTATTTATAGAAAATCCCATGAGTTCTTGTTCCTTGAACAAAGTTTAGGATCATCTTGGCTACTCTCCAATGGATCTCATGCGGCTGACCCCTGTATCTTGAAGCCACACTAACTTCATAAGATATGTCACTGTAGATGTATTTGTAACTTCGTAATGTATTCACTTATATATCTTATGTCTTGTACCCTGATGTTTATTCTGAGAAGTGTCTATAATGTATTTGAGTCATGTCATGCCTCGATGTTCCTATCAAGAGTTTCTATAATGTAAACAAGTCATGTAAATTCATTGTGGGTAACCCTCCTATTGTTCAAGGGTTAAAGTCCCTGCAGTTCCGGGGCACTAGGGTTATTAGACTCTCCTAGAGAAGTCGGCCCTAGTGAGTCATTGTCAAGTCTAGAATTAGTATAAATAGAAAGTGAGCCTCTCTATTTATCACACACTCACTCACACTCAGTTGTAGCATATAGCTGAGGAAGAAGAAGTTGTTGGGGCTAGAGAGAAAGAGGCTACTGCTATCGAGATATCATCTTACTGTTTTTGGGGCTTTGCTATTTGGTGTTGATTCTATCTCTGAGAAAGTTGCAGGGTTTTCTCCTTTATGGTTTCCTTGAGGAAAATATTTGTGTTCATTTTATTATGTTTTTTATTGCTGTGCTTGTTATTCTCTCAGTTAAGATCCTAAGTTAATGCTAGCTAAAATGCTAAAAACATAACATGGTATTAGAGCTAACCTGAGAAGAAGACACTGTGCAGCTATGGGAACTTGGGATTCCTACTTTTTGGATCTCTCTCCACAGATTTTCAGCAAAATAAGGTTGGACTAACTCTCCTCCCCAGGGCGCATCCTTTTGTCGAAGCAGAATCTGATTCTGAGCATTTTCAGTTTTTGACCCAACACTAAAGCCAAAAAATAGGGATTTATATAGAAGTGGAAATTTTCAGTGATCCTAGGCCTGGATTGATCTCCTCCTCAAAATCAAGGTTTAGAGATCAAGATCAAAGTATTTGGTTGGACAGAACTCTGGAAAAGCCAAACCCTAATCTTCTCTTGAACCAACACTGCAGAAATTCAGCTCCAAATTCAGATCTGACATCTTGACCTGGTAAGATCTAAATATTTTGTATTTCCATTTGAGGTTCTCAATTAAGATGTCTCATCATACCAAGCTTGATGAAAAGCTTGAGGGAGCTGATAACTTCCAATCTTGGAAGTATAGGATCTCCTTGGTACTAGAAGAAAATGAGTTGGACTCCTACATCAATGAGGAGATTCCAGTTCCAGAGGGAGATGAGGCTAAGGCATTACACAAGAAGAAGTTGGTTATGGATAAGAGGATTATTGCTGATTCAATCAAGGATCACCTCATACCACAGGTGTCCTCCCTAAAGACACCTAAAGCTATGTTTGATGCCCTAACCAAATTGTTTGAAGGAAAGAACATAAACCAGAAGATGACCTTGAGGAACTAATTGAAGAATGTAAAGATCCAGAACACGGAGACCATACAGTCATACTTCACAAGGGTCTCCTAAATCAAAGAACAACTTGAAGCGGTAGATGAAGAAGTAGAGATTGTAATGAATACCTTGAATGGTCTCCCTAGGATGTGGGACTCTTTCATTCAAGGGGTCTATGCCAGAAAGAAGTTAGTCAAGTTTAGTAGACTATGGGAAGAATGCTCTGAAGAAGAAGCTCGGATAGCAGCTTGAGAAGAAAAGATGGGAAGTGAAGATCAATCTCTCACGTTACAATCCAAGAAAACAAGATCTAGCCACCACAGAAGTAAGTACTCTCATCAAAGGAATAACTTTAGAAAGCCTAGAGATAATTCTAAGTTCATTTGCTATACATGTGATGAAAGAGGACACTCTGCTAGAGATTGTCCTAGAAACAAAAGTAGCTCTCACAAGAAGAAGGGAAACAAGAGAATACATCATGGTCATGTTGTAGAGGATGATGAACCTTCCACAAAGAGAAATAGACAAGATAGTGATGATTCTTTAAGTGACGAAGAATATGTTCTGATTTCTTCTCTCACAGGAACTATCACACATGGTAGCGATGATTGGCTTATAGATAGTGGTGCTTCCAAACATATGATCAGATTCAAGGAATTCTTTGTGAAATAATCTGAACATGAATCACCTCACAAGGTAAAACTTGGAGATGACTACCAGTATCCAATAAAAGGTAGTGGTGAATCCTCATACAAGCTAGACTCTAGAAAGTCTATCAAGATGAAAGATGTATTGTTTGTACCTGGACTAAAGAAGAACCTCCTCTCCATAAATGCATTAGATGCAAAAGGAATGAGGGTTGCATTTGTAGATGGCCAAGTCCTCATGTGGCCAAAGGGAAAGTCTTTTGATGATGCAGTTGTGATTGGGAAACAAGAAGGTGGACTATACAAATTGAAGGGCCAACCAGAACAAGCTTTGCTTCATTACTCGGTAGAACCAAATGAGCTTTGGCATAGAAGGCGTGCACATGTGCATTATAGAGCACTACCACTTGCAATAAAAGCTGTTGAAGGTCTCCCAGAAATGTAGACAAAACATGAAGGTGTATGCAAAAGATGTGTGAAAGGGAGGAACACAAAGAAGACATTTCCAAGTAGCGAGAGCAAGGAAAAAGGAATCTTGGAAATCATCCACTCCGATGTATGCGGTCCAATGTCATCCAGTTTACTAAGCGGGTATGTATACTATGTTTCTTTTATTGATGATTTTTCTAGAAAGGCATGGATATACTTTATGAAGAACAAAGATGAAGTATTCAGCAAGTTCAAGGAATTCAAATCCTTGATCGAGAATTCCATAGAAAAGAAGATCAAGACCTTTCGATCAAATAATGGCAGAGAATTCACATCAAATGAATTCAAAGATCTATGCAAAGACTCAGGGATTAAGAGGGGGTTATCCACTCCATATATTCCACAACAGAATGGGATTGTAGAAAGAAAGAATAGAATGATCATGGAAGCAGTAAGGGCCATGCTTCATGATCAAGATCTTCCCATGCATCTATGGGTAGAAGCTACCAAACCAATGGTGTATGAACCTTACTCCACATAGAGTACTCGAGAACAAGACACCTGAATAAGTATTCTCTAGCAAGAAACTGGAAGTTATCCATCTTAAAATATTCGGTTGTCCTCTATACATACACATTCCGAAAGAAAAGAGGATGAAGTTAGATCCTTCAGGAAAGAAGGGTATATTTGTGGGATACTCTGAAAGCTTGAAGGCTTACAAAATATACTTTCCAGGGTTCAAGAAGATTGACATTAGCAGAGATGTAACATTTGGAAAAGATTCATCCTACATCAAATCCAAGAAGAGACTAGCTGAAGAACCTGAAGAAACAAGAGCACCTAGAATTCATGCTACAACCATGAATGAAGAAATTCAAGAAGAAGATTGAGAATTAGAAGAACCTCAAGAACCTGTAGATCCACCTTAGGAGAATAATCCTCATAAGAGGAAACCTACTTGGGTACGTAAAATTATCCAAGGTGCAGAAAGATATGGAGCTTCAGAAGAAAGACACAGAGGAAGAAAGAGAACTAGGTCCTACTTCAGTTATGTAGCCTTGCTATGTGACATTATTGATAAAGAACCTTCCAACTATGAAGAAGCGAGAGAAATGAAATAATGGAAGGAGGCTGTGATCGAAGAGTATCAATTGATCATGAAGAATGATGTTTGGGATGTCATTCCAAGACTAGAAGGGAAGTCCATTGTAAGTTCCAAATGGATCTACAAGATCAAGCATGCTGCAGATGGCGGCATAGAGAAATATAAAGCAAGATTCGTGGCTCATGGCTTCTACTAGAAAGCAGGAATATATTATGAAGAAAATTTTACACATGTAGCTAGATACACTTCCATCAGATCAATACTTGCTTTGGCTATAGTGATGAAATGGAAGATACACGAGATAGATGTCAAGATTGCTTTCTTGAATGGTGTAGTAGAAGAGGAAGTGTATGTGGAGTAGCCACTCAGTTTTGAGACACATGATAGGGATTCTCATGTGTGTAGATTGAAGAAAACCCTGTACGGTTTGAAATAGGCACCCAGGACATGGTACGATAGAATTTTTGGCTTCCTATCTAGTTTGGGATTTACCAAGAGTAAAGAAAACTCCAACCTTTACTGTAAGGTTGAAGATGGCAATCCGGTGATACTCCTACTGTATGTGGATGATCTGTTTGTAATAGGTATGGATGCGTTGATTATTGATAGAAAGAGGAAACTTGCTACCGAGTTTAAAATGAAAGACTTGGGTATGATGCATTATTTCTCAGGCATGGAGGTGTGGCAGAATACATATGGAATCTTCCTTGGACAAGGGAAGTATGCAGTAGAGATTCTGAAGAGATTTGGGATGATGGAATACAAGGCCATAACCACACCTATGGAATTGAACCTAAAGCTATTGAGTGATGCTTCATCAGAAGCGGTTGATGCTACGATGTATCATCAAATGATTGGGTCCTTAATGTACCTGATGAACACGAGACCAGATATTTGCTTTGCTGTGAACACCTTGAGCCAGTTCTTGACAGATCTAGGACATGTTCACTTGATTGCTACAAAGCATATTCTGAGGTACCTAAAGGGTACAGTTGATTATGGGCTCAAGTACAAGGAAAATCAGAAGATTAACCTAGAGGGTTATATTGATTTAGATTAGGCAGGCAGTGCCATCGATAGGAAGAGCACTTTAGGATGCTGCTTCAATATGGGATCAGGTATGCTCTCTTGGTTTAGCAGGAAGTTGTCCTATGTGGCACTGAGTATAGTTGAAGTAGAATATGTCGCAGCTTGTTCAGCTAGTTGTGAGGTAGTGTGGCTGAGAAAGCTACTGTATGATTTATTTGATCTCTACTTGGATGCTACTTGTATATATTGTGACAACCAGAGTTGTGTGAAGTTGTTAGAGAACCCAGTGTTCCATGACAAGTTGAAGCATATTGAGATCAAGTATCTCTATATCAGGGATATGGTGTAGAGCGGAGTAGTGAAGCTCCAGTATGTTGCGACAGACGAATAGATAGCCGATGTGTTGATGAAGCCATTAGCCAGAGTGAAGTTTGAGTACTTCAGGGAGAAGCTTGGTGTTCTCTAGATCAAGGTTCCCTCCAAGTGGAAATGATGAGGCCTAGAGCCATTCTAACATGGTGAGAGGATTAGGTTCCTTCCATGGTCAGATGTAAGGACTGAGCCATTTTGTCATGGTGAGAGGATTTTGTTCCTTCCATGTCAAATGTGAGTGCTGAGACATTCTGATGTGATTGTAGGATTGGTTCCTACATGATCAGATATAAGGGCTGAATGCCATTCTTGGAATGGAGACACCTGGTTAGTTATCAGGAATACTCAGTTTGGGACTGAGGGCCATTCTGATATGACTGTGGGATGTAGTCTTACATGATCATATGTGAGTGCATGGCCATTCTGACATGATTGAGGGATGTGTTCCCACTTGATCATATATAAGGGCTGATGCCATTCTTTGGGAGAATGGAGGCACTTGGTCAGTTACCAAGAATCCTCAGTCTGGGACTGAGAGCCCTTTTGATGTGATGTGTTTACACATGGTTGAATGTAAGTGCATAGCCTTTCTGACAAGATGAGGTCGGATGTAAGTGCTGAGCCATTCTGGTGCGATGTGTTTACACATGGTCAGATGTGAGTGTTGTTCCTTTCTGACAATATGAGGTCGGATGTAAGCACAGAGCCTTTCCAACAAGATGAGGTTGGCTGTAAGTGATGAGCCATTCCGGCGTGATGTGTTTACACATGGTCAGATGTGAGTGTTGGGCCTTTTTGACAAGATGAGGTCAGATGTGAGTGTTGGATGTGCCTTTCTAACAAGATGAGGTCAGATGTAAGAGTTGGGCAAGCCATTTTGACTTAGGGTCAGATATAAGTGCTGAATACCTACATGAAGGGTAGGCCTACAACCAGCATGAAAAATGGCTAGCTCTATAGAACTTCTTGTGACAAGAAGAATTGAGAGATAGCACCATTCTGAGATAGCACTGATGCTGATGATCTAGAACAAGTGATGATCGAGATTTGATGATGATACAGTGATGATGATCCAGCAGTAATGATCCAGTAGTCATGATGATCTAGATCACATGATGAAGAAGACTTGAAGAAGAAGATGACTTAGAAGAAGAATTGAAGATGTAGGTGACTTGAATATGAAGAAGACGAAGAAGACGAAGAAGATGAAGAAGATGAAGAGAACTTGAATATGAAGATGACGAGATGATCCAGTTGATACAGAGAAGAAGACCAGTGCTGAAAATTATGTTGAAAGAATACCTTCCTAGTTAAGACGGAGTGTTGATGTATTTGTAACTTCGGAATGTATTCACTTATATATCTTATGTCTTGTACCCTGATGTTTATTTCGGGAAGTGTCTATAATGTATTTGATTCATGTCATGCCCTGATGTTCCTATCGAGATGTTCTATAATGTAAACAAGTCACGTCAAGTCATTGTGGGTAACCCTCCTATTGTTCAAGGGTTAAAGTCCCCACAGTTCTGGGGCACTAGGGTTATTAGACTCTCCTCGAGAAGTCGGCCCTAGTGAGTCACTGTCAAGCTAGGAATTAGTATAAATATAGAGTGAGCCTCTCTATTAATCAAACACTCATTCACACTCAGTTTTAGCGCATAGCTGAGGAAGAACAAGTTGCTGGGGCTAGAGAGAAAGAGCTACTGCTTTCGGGATATCATCTTACTGTTTTTGGGGCTTTGCTATTTGGTGTTGATTCTATCTCTGAGGAAGTTACGGGGTTTTCTCCTTTATGGTTTCCTCGAGGAAAATATTTGTGCTCATTGTCTTATGTGTTTGATTGCTATACTTGTTATTCTCTCAGTTAAGATCCTAAGTTAATGCTAGCTTAAATGATAAAAATCTAACAGTCACGTCCCCAACCCTCTGACCAACAAAGAGGACACGACTGGACATGCTAACTACGCACCCAGGAAATCTAACCCCGTGAACACAATATAAAATGCAATGCAATAAAAACACATAGATGCATAAACATTCAATATACAATGAAAGCATTTACATTTCATTCAACACTTTCACATCATTTAACTTGTTCATATTGATTTATAAAACAAACACAGTTGCAAGGGATTGAGCACAAGAATACTTATCTTTAGGAAATCCTTTCCCACAACCATCTACGTCGCTGCAATGTTCCACCCAACCATAGGCCAGTGTGCTCATTAATCCCTCAGCAACACTACCACCCCCGAGCTGGGCATGATTCCACAAGGAGTAAGGGGAAATTAGTAGGCTCACACACAACCAAGGATACACAACAATACACAGCCAAGCCAATAGAGTTGGATTTATCAGGCTATCAGGAGATGGAAAGGTTGGATACTAAGCTAGTGGGCTCACTGAACAGATAAGGACACCTGCACCAGAGCCAAATCCAAAATATGCACCCATAACACAATACGATTTTTGGGTTTGAGGAAGAACAGTTTGGGAAACAAAAATGAATTTCCAGGATGGGTAAAACAGTTCCCTAACAACAATTTGATTTCCAGGGATGTTTTGGCCAAACAGTTCCCTAACAACAATTCAATTTCCAGGGGCTTTTTGGCCCTAATGTGGCCAAAATGGACTCAACAACACCCAAAATCATGGGTCTCTTCTTCCCCTCACTGGAATTTCCAGAAAATGATTTCCATCTTGGAAACAATGGGGAAAATGCATCAAAAACATGGGGAAGGAAACTTAGCCACTGATAATCACCAAAAATGATTTTCTAGCCTAAGTAAAATGAGGTAACAACAAAAAACTTGAATGGTTTCACTCATAGGAAGTTCTGAATGCTTGAGAGAGCTCACGTGAAGGAAAAATAGTGAGGAAAACATGAAAACATCAAAGCATGGTAGAATGGCATCCATTTTTGGGTTCTTACTTGCCCAAGGAGTCAAAACGCTTTTCCCAAAAAGTGATGGCTTCTCCAATTTGAATTTGGGCTGTCATACCTTTCCCATCCCATGCAATAACCAACTCAACCAACTTTTGGTTGTAATAAATGATTGGGTGAATAAGAAAAGAAAGGTATTTGACATTTTGGTGGGTTCTCCCTTTGACATTTGGTTTTTCCCCATTGGCCCCAAAGGTTAAATCCCCCCCCCCCCCATATCCTTAAGAATCATGCCCCATCTCATTATTGTTGCATCGACATGGCTGGTTGTGGTTTTTTTTAATTAATTGCATATTTACATGATGATTTAAAAATCATAACGTGCCTGGCTAGCACAAAATACCATCGACACCGATTTAATCGCCGAAACATAAAAACGATAACCCATGGTGGGCCTTTTTTCCTTTAGCTCCACACCACGATTAATTACAATATATACATCATATAAATTTAATGCAAACAGGGTCAAAACCGGGGTGTTACAAGATAATTTAGGTCAATTATGTGTAAGATAAAGCAAACACCCAATCAACTGCTTATACATTGTGTTATTTACCAAAGGAGAAGAACCTGCTTCCTCAAGCTTAAATCCCGAGAAGAATGGAGTCTTTCTTGGCTTGAAATATTTCATGCTGAACTTGTTGAGAAGATCTGAATCATACTTGGACTAATGAACTTTGATTCCATGTTGGGATTGAGCTATTTTGAGACCCAATAATTTGCTCAACAATCCCAAATCTGTCATGGAAAATGCATGGTTCATTGCATCCTTCAAGGAGGCAATCTCTTTATTTGAACTTCCTGTAATCAATAGGTCATCCACATATAAAACAATAATAATTAAATAACCATGAATCAACTTCAAATATACATTCGTATTAGACTTGCATCGAACAAAATTCAATGACAGCAGCTTGAGCCCATACAATAATTTCTTTAACTTGCACACTAAAGATGGATTAGACACAAAACCTTCTGGTTGCTGCATATAAATCTCTTCAATCAAATCTCCATTTAGAAAGGCACACTTCACATCCATGTGATGTACCTACCATTTCCTTGATGATGCAATGGCTAGGGCTAGCCTTATGGAATCCATATTTTTCACTGGTGCAAAGATCTCATTGTAATCAATACCATGTACTTGTGAGTAGCCCTTTGCTACCAATATTTCCTTATATTTCAAGGGTGAACCATCAGCAGCAAAATTATTTTTATAGACCCACTTACACTTTACTTTCTTTCTCCCTGGGGGGAGATCAACTAGTTCCCATGTGTTGTTCTTTTGGAGCAAGCTGAATTCTTCCTTCATGGTTGTTTTCCATATTGGATCATATGATGCATCTTTATATTTATGAGGATATAATTCAACCATCAGGTAACACTTCTCAGTAAAGAGTGGATCTTTCACACAAAGGGAACTCTCAAATTGAGATCTAGTCCTCCTAGTGTCACTAGGATTCACAGCTAGTTCCCCAGCTACATGAATGGTCCTTTTTTCCCATTTTGTTCTTGTAGGAATGTTAAGATATGCAATTAAATTATCATTATCAGACATATCAGAATCAACAAACTCATTAGTCTCTTCACTTACAATCAGTGGTTGTGGTGATGAAGAGGACTCTCCAACTTCAACTGCTGCTAAAGGCTCTTCTTCGAACTGGACACTTATTTCAATGAAATATTTTCTAGTGCTCAATTTTATTAGCTTTTACCCTTTTGAATCTTTATAATAACCAACAAATAGGAACACTTGGCTTTGGGGTTGCAAATCCTTCCTCTTTTTTAGTTGGAATTCTAGCCCAAGCCTTGAGCCAAAAATACTGAAATGGGTCACATCTGGCTTGTGCTCACTCCAAGATTTGAATTGAGTAATACCATCAATATGCTTATGTGGCACCCTGTTATGGATATAGGATGCAAATTTTATAGAATTGGCCCAAAACTTTGGCGGCAAATTTTTATCCTCCATCATGCAGGTTGCCATTTCCTTGAGTGATCTGTTCTTTCTCTCAGCAACACCATTTTTTTGTGGTGTGTAAGGAATAGAATGTTGCATCTGGATACCTACATATTTACAATAATGGATGAAATCAGACTTGACATACTCACCACCATTTTTATATATGAGGATCTTGAGTTTCATCCGATACTAGTTCTAAACCAAGGCTCGAAAGACCTTGAGGAGGTCAAAAACTTCAGACTTGTGCTTTAGGAAGTAGACCCAACAATACCTGGAAAATTCATCTATGAAGGTGAGTGAATATTTGGTTTAACTCATATAAATATGAGTAAATGGACCAGCAATGTCACTGTGGATTAACTCAAGGGGTGTAGAGGTTCTCTCATAACTAACTCTCTCATATTTGTGCTCTGGGTGTTTTCCTAGGATGCAACCTTGGCAGATTCCCTTAGAAAACTTGATCTTTGGTAACCCTATGACCATATCATTTTCAATCAAATCAGAAAGATACTTATAGTTAATATGGCCAAATATCTCATGCCAAATCTTTCTTGCTTCATTAGCATGAGTGAGAAGAGTAGCAGGGTTTGAGTAGGGTAGAAAATGGGAAAACTTGTATACCTTTGAAGTTTGATCCACAACACCTTTTTCTATGACTTTAACATTCAAAATCTATGAGATTTCAGCTTCATTGGGGGAGAAGATGAATTTCTTTGGATAACCATGTGATTCATCTGATACAGTGACAAGATATTAGGGGCAAGACCTAGAACATACAACACATCATTGAAATTACCATGATAAATATCAATCCTACCCTTCCCCAAACTATCAGTAACAAATTCATCTCCAAAAACAATTTTTGGACCTTTCGAATTTTCAATAGAGGAGAAAGTCTCCCTTGTTGAAACCATATGTCTGGAACCTCCAGAATCAATGATGAAGCTAGGTGAGCTTGAGTTGCTAGAAACCAAGGCATGTACTCTCTCCTTGTTTTTTGAATTTGATCCTCCTTCCCTCTTCTTTGAGAAATTAGGAAGGGAGATGTTCTTCTTCTCCAGGATTTGGGTCAACATGTCACTTTTCTTTTTCATACAAGAGATCTTAGGATGATAGCCCTTATTGCAGTATGCACACTTGCTCATTTCTCCTTTGTTCTTCTTCTTCTGTAAGTTCTTCTTGGAGCCCGAGGGATCCTCTTGAGACTTTGACTTATCTCTCTTTTGCTCAGGTGGATTTTTAGCTTTTTTATTGCTTTTTGAATCCACCTTCGAGTCTCCAGCAACGAATTCTTGGTATTTGGAAGGTTTGATGGTGCCCATCATTACCAATTTGCCTTGCTCCTAAGTGAGGGATTCCATGAACTCATCAAGCTTAGGCATCTTCCAGGTTCAAGCTGTCACTTTGGTGGCATGGAAGGTCAATAAAAACACTAAGTAGTCAGGAACAAGGTTCTAGAGTATGCTCAAGACAAGTTTCTCATCCTTATTTTCGATCCCACACTATTTTAGCTGTAAAACAAGGGCCTTAAACTTGGAAAAGTAGAGTTGCAATGATTCAAAGATACCGAGACTTAAGGAGATCAATTCATTTTCAATTTGATGTCCTCTCATCTCATATGTATTTCTAAAAATATATTCAATATTATCCCAACCTCATTAGGTGATTTCAATGCATCAAGATGAAAGAGGAGGTCTCTTGAAATGCTTAAGCACAAAGATCATAGGCCTCATCCCTCCTACTGTGCCATTTAGTTCTCTTTGCAGCTGCATTGGGCTCTGCCTCAGTTTCCATTGTAACCCTATAGAGACCTTTCCCTCTCAAAAATATCTCCATATCATCTTTCCATTCGAATAAATTGAATGGAGTCAAGATGAACCTTTCAGATTGGTCCATATCTCAACAGATGTGCCCTCTAGTTAGCAGAATGTGTTCCCAGTCAGTGATGTCAAACCTGCAATATAAATATGGAATGAGATAAATTGATCTACAAATTATTTTATACCATGTAGAAATTTAAACCCAAGCAATAGAACAATTACACTTAGAAAATTGCTAATCAAACATGCAAAATTCACACAAAAGGAGACTAGAATTGGAGCAGAACACAATCTTGTATTGAATAAGTGTACATCAGAAAAAATAATTAAGTAATAGGATTTCCATATATATAATTACACCATAGATTCAAAATCATAAGGATTCTACTCGAATTGGTCAAAAAGCAGGCTTACTAAAACTAGTCAAATCCCCCATAGGTGCATAAAACACTTTCCAATTAAAAGAAGATGCTCACGAATTGGATGAATCAGATATTACAGCTGATAAGTGATGGAAATATATCGGATCCATGCTTTTGGATGGAGAAAAATAAGGAGGATGGTGAGGGAAAAAAACAAGGCAATTACTCCTACACTAGCTTTTCCTTTTTTCCTTAAAATTGTTGTAAAGCAAGGCAACTTTCAGAGAAAGAAGAACTGTGCTTTTACTGTTCTAAAATAAAAGCAGAGTTGCTGAATTTTTTTCCAGGATGATTCCAAAGTGCTCCATGACCCATTTTTAGCATGTGTTGACTTCTAGGTGCAAGTGGATGCCAACTAGCATAGAGAGGAATCTAGGAATCTAGGAATACGACAAAAATGATTAATTAATGTCAAATATGTGTAAATATGGGTTGATTATTCTAAAACTTAATGTTCTCCTTATTTCGATATGAAAAGAGATTGGAGTAGTGTTGAAACCCTACTATAGATATATATTAAAAAACAATACACTCCTATCCCTTTTGGTTTCAAACATTTCATATTGTATTTGAATCTCTTCTTCCTAGGGATTGTTTGTGAAATAACCATGTGTCATTGCCCCCTTCTTCTAGGCATAGAGACCTTCTCTTTATTTTCCACTTGGCCTCTTGTCAGGATAGAATTCTATATTTTTCCTTTTCCAAATTTTCAATGTTATTAATCTATGCTTCCTCAAAAATTTTGTTTTAAAGAGTGCTTTTATACACTTCTAGTTGTTGTTCTAATCCATCCAATATTTACTTCTCCTCATTTGAGAACATTCATTTAACCCAATATTTTGTGAGCATTTTATCTTGATTAAATTTGTTTGAATACATTTAATAGCTATATCCCTTGCACTGCTATCATACCGAGACCAAATCTTTGATATAATTTCCATAAGAGCCTCTAACATTTTGATCTTCCTCTAAATCCTCTGATAACTTCCACACTTATTGATGATATGGAGTATAACTACTTTATGAGATAACCACATGATTAGGGATAGGGTTTTATGGCCCCTCATTGATGATAACACACATCAGTTTCTTCCATTTTGATAAATATCGTGATAGGTAATAACTCCCGATTCTATTCTATTCCATTGACATATCATACATTTATACATTTCATGTGGCGGTTGAGAACCAGCCTTTTCACCTTCCTATGCAACTATTCATATTCCTATTTATTTATTTATTTACAATATAATCCCGATGGATTATATTCTAACATATAGAACCAAAGTGTCTAGAGTGCTATGAGAGACACTTCTCAAGAAAAGGATATTTTCCTTTGGGACTTTTATTTTCTCTATCAACTAGGTCATTACGCATTCAAATTCATCATTAATACTTGCATGATTATCCTACAACTTTTAATGTTCCACTTCCACAACCTCCTCCTCCCTTTTCTTCATCTAAGTATTTGTTAGTGAATATGCTGCAAAATCAGAAGGGATCCTAACCAAATTTGTACCCCCAATGTCATCTAATATCTGGTTATATGTACAATTTATTTACAAATTATCATGACATATGCACCGAGTGCACCTGAACAACACATATTTATAGTCTAGGGTTTGAACATAATTATTTCTCCCCTACTTTTATCATTATGGCACCTGACAAAGCGACAATGTACACTTCAACACATAAGGGTGCTATATATGTATTTGTATTTGATTTTGTCTCTGGAGCTAGCTTTATGAAAGATCCCAATGAATCCCCAATAATCTTTAAGATATGAATGTCCTATAACACTATAGGGAGACATGGGAGTTTGACCCATAGTGTAAGAATATGTATTTTTTCCCTTATTGGATCAAACCCAACATGCCCTATGAAGAGGGATAATGTCAAATTTCCCTAGAACCATGGTCCTTCCATTTGTATCTTTAGTTTGTTGTACATTGAGTTGAATACAAATGTAGTATACCCTATTTATCCCACATGGGTCAAAGGAAAATAGTTTAGGACCTGCTCCCAGGTTTTCTTTACCCAATTCTTTAACTCCTCCTCAAAAAATCTTTGAGCATGGAATATTCCAATTAACGCATTTCCATGTAGTAAATTACCTTATATTTGATTAGAACTGGATGCATGATCACCTTCATCTATGATACATGTTTCTTAATACACTTTTGTTTCTTATATCTCTATCAGCATGTCGTAATATCTTTGGGACCACCTTGTGTGGGATATCTATCGGTGTTAGAGATATCAAGTTGCACCAAAATCAAGATACCATTGTAGAAAGATGAAGATTCTGTTTTAGAAGGTAATTTTCTAGGATCCAAATGCTTTAGAGGATAAAAGTGCATAGATCTAAGAGGATAAATTGTTGCTTATTCCATAATACATCATTGGAATTTGTGGGAGAGTATGGTATTCCTAAGTTCCCTCATGATTAATATGTTCATGTATCAAGATGTTTGTTGGGGACTCCTGAGTGGAGGAATGATCCTTCTGATAGAGGGATAATGGACATTTGTGGATCCCTAGTCTTGATGGTGTCTTGGATTTGTGATCATCTCGTTCTTAGAGATCCATATCCCATGTTACTCTAAATTGCATCATGGAAATATAAACACATCAGTGCATATTTCTTGTAATTTTCACATCAATTAATCTAGTGGCAATTTTTTATCATTTGAAAATGGTGTGCCTTATAAGGAAAAATGCATTACTGTGACTATACTTTAAAATGCACACCATAGGCCACGAAATCATTATATATATATGTATGTAT
>LPNX010318482.1:0-54237 GCA_001517045.1 Pseudotsuga menziesii | reverse complement strand
ATATATATATAACAAAAAAGGTTACATTTCTAAAAACCAATTCTTATTGTGAAATATAAATAGAAAATAAAAAGAGAGAAAGAAGAACTCTAGGGTTTGTAGTAAAGAAGGTAACTCTAAAGGACCAAAACATGAGCATTCACATCATTGAAGGTAACTCCTATATCCTCTATTTTGTTCAAAAAAACATATACAAATTATGCCTTTTTTTATACTATTGAAGGAAAACATACTTCAAATGTCACCCTCTATAGATTTATATGTCCATGGTGAGCCCTTACAAAATTTCTCTTCAAAGAACTATCTCTCTCCAAACTCTTCCATGGTAAAATATCCATTGCATAAGTCACTCCACAAAATTTTAGCAAAAAAAGGTTGAGGGATTAGGGTTTTATTTTATTTATAAGATCATTGTCTTAAAATTATATTCTTGCTCTTTTTTCCATTTGATTTTTTTCTCATTGATGATAAACACACACATCCTTTTTTTTTAAATGAGGAATTCAATGCATCACTCAAATAATAACACACTAATGTGCTATTATCATACAAGTGCAACGTATAAACTGTAGAAAAAAAATTGAAATATAACTTTTGCATTTTTTGTTGACATAACGATGGACATAATAGATTGTAGAGCATCGACATATTATTGACATAAGCACATTGATGAAACAACAAAACCAAAAAATGGAAGGGTAAACTTATGAAATTAATACTTTGTAAAGGTTTTTCCTTTATGGAGGTGGCTGGATAGGATTTCCTTGGTGTTCCTATGAAATTATTGCATTGGTGCACTAGTGTTGTTAAGGGACACCACTGTGCCATTACAATTTTAGGTGCACTTTTTATTTTATAAACAATTAGAGTGTTTCATGTTTCCTAATTTTTTAAGAATGAATACATTTATTGATTGTGTTTTTGACTCAACTGTAGAGGTAAAAAGAGCAATAAATCAAATGGTGGATTCTTCAAATTCTAGCTCATTTTGTATAGTTCCAAGTCCAACTTCTTTATTCCATCACCAGTAAGTCCATACTTATTTTTATTTTTATTATATATTTGAATTTATGTTGTCTTTTCATGTGCATTTGAATAATTATGCATCGACATTTGCAGGATCTTGATTCCAGATCAAGTTTGTATGCAAATGATAATCCACCACTCCCAAAAAAATTCAAGTTCTTATCTGGAGAAAAATATCATAGGAATATTATAGATGAAAGTGGAAAGCCACTTTACCCTTCCAACTATGGAATGCCATCATTCGGTAACCATCCTGGACCAATGGTACTTCAGTGTGTACTATATCTTCAATCACACAGTAGCTTCAAGTTCGATGCCATAACTATGGCTATCTCCTTGCAGTACAACATTTCGAATCTTTTCAGAATATCCATTGCGTAATTTCCTTGACCAAGGAAGATTCCATCCATACTCTACCACACCTCCATTCCTAAAAAAGAGTACAATCATCCCTAGGTATTTCATCTTGAACTTAGTGATAAGATTCCTCTTTTAATCTATGATGAGTTCATTCTCTCCTCTCAGAAATAGGTCATCAACATATAGCAGGAGTGTCATCGGTATTTTTCCTTCAACCTTGAAGTAAAGGTTGAAATTTTCTTTACTCTTGGCAAATCCTAAGCTCATTAGGAATTTTCCCATCCTCTCGTACCATGTCTTGGGCACCTATTTCAATCCGTACAAGGATTTATTTAATTTGAACAAATGTGTCTTCCTGTCATGTGTCACGAATCCTAGTGGCTGCTCCACGTACACTTCCTCCTCAACTACACCTAATGTCTTGAATTCAATAATGTTGTCTTAACATCCATTTGGTGCACCTTCCATTTCATTACTACAGCTAATGCAAGTATAGATATGATGGAAGTGTATCTCTCTATAGTGAAAATGTCTCCTCGTAGTCTATCCATTCTTTCTGGGAGAAGCTACTTGCCACGAACCTTTTCTTGTGTTTTTAAATGCTACCATATCCAACATGCTTGATATTGTAGATCCATTTTGGAGTCATGATAGACTGCCCTTCCGGTCTTGGAACTATCTCCCATACATCATTCTTCATAATCCACTGGTACTCCTCCATCATGCCATCCTTCCATTCTTTCTTTTCTACAGCCTATTCATAGTTGGAAGGTTCTTTGTCAATGATGTCAATTAGCAGGGCCACATAGTTGTTGTATGGTTTATGTTTCTTCCTTTCTCTATGTATCCCATCTGGAGCTCAATATCTTTCTGCATCTTGTAGTAGCTCTCGTACCCATTCTGGTTTTCTATTATGGGAGTTTTTCTCGTGAAGTGGTTGTACAGTATCTTGTGGATCTTCCATGTCATGATCTTCATGGTCTTCTGGAATTGTTTCTTCTAGTGTCACATCTTGGACTCTTGTTGCTTCAAGTTCTTTGGATTCTACAATAAGTAGTTTTATGGATCTAGAGTATGTTGAGTCTTTGTCGAATGTTACATCGTTGATGATGCCAATCTTCTTGAATCCTAGGAATTATATTCAGTAGGACTTTGAAGTGTCATTCTATCCTATGAATATACCCTTCCTTCAAGAAGGATCGATCTTGGTATTATTTTCCTTTGGTATGTGTATGTATACTAGGTAGCCAAATATTCTCAGATGGTGAACTTTTGGTTTCTCTCTTGAGAAATCCTCTTCAAGAGTCTTGTTGTTGAGTACTCAGTGAGGAGTACGGTTATGTACATACACAATTATCCTTGCTTCTTTTGTCCAAAGGTGCATCAAAGGATCCTAGTCATGTAGAATTTCCTTCGATGCTTCCATTATAGTTATGTTATTTTGTTCCGCAATGACATTTTATTAAGGATTGTATGGAGTGCTCAACTCCCTCCTAATTCCATATTCTCTATAGATTTCCTTGAATTATTCTAAGGTGAACCCTTCACCATATCTAACTGTAGAGTCTTTATCTTCCTTTCATTTTGATTTTGACCAAGCTTTTGAATTCCTTGAACTTGTTGAATACTTCATTTTTCTTGTTTTCTATAAAGTAGCAATCCAATCCAACCTCCCTAATACCTTATTCAAACCCCTATATACATAATTATAAACTTCGCCTAATATCTACTTGTTTAAGTATATTAAAAATAGACCTTGACCCCTATATACTAAAAATATATATTGTTTCATTTTTTTAGAGTATTGAATCACCCAAATGAACTTGCATGATCTAACATTGCCTATCTAGTAAAACCCCCATGAGTTGATGACAAAGTGCACTATTAAAGCACTCATTTCTGACCTAGTGAGTTAAAACTTCAATTACCCTTGTGTGTCATGCATGGGAAACATTTGTATGCCTAAATGTATAGTGGTAACAAATTGAAATCAACCCAATGTCACACAAGTATGATCCTGACCACAATTGTTGATTCCCCTAATATAAATAAATAAACTATTTCAGAAAATTTAATATATAATGATTTTTTTTCAAAAAATTGCATCTAAAATAGAATTTTGACATGATTTATTATTTAAACAATTTAACCAAAAAACCATTTATTAGAAGCTTTGTTTTAGTTATAATTGAAACTAATTATTAAGAAATTATTACATGTTTTTTTGGAACATTCCCTCTAATGAATAGAAAATGTGTTGTGGTATCTACATTCTTTCTAGTAGAAAGAGCAATTCAATTATCTAGAAGTAACATGGTATGCAATAAATTCCATACATATGTTAGTCGTGCACAATGTTTTTCCAAAACCACTAGAAGTTCAAGCAACATCAAGAACATCGAGTAATTTTTTTCCAAAACCACTAGAAGTTCAAGCAACATAGAGAACATTGAGTCTAGTATAAACTATATTAATCACTTTCATTATTTTTCTTGGGTGTTACAAGCCACATAGGTCCTTATTATCCTTGTTTGATTTCTTAACACCTTCCCTACGCATTTGTTGACCAGACATACATTATCATGGCGATGATTGAAGGTTTTAAACTATGGAAAGGGGAGCGATCCTTTAAATGTAATCTCTGACAATTATGAGACCATAGTGGAATTGGGATTTGTTATTATGTTAATTCATCCCAACACATGCATCTCATATTTTTTGTATTTAGTAGTCACATGGACATTTAATGTTTTATGGGGGTGATGGTTGTGTATTCCTTGATTTGGTCCATTGGAGAAGATATTTTTTTTACATATTATATGTAATTATATATATATATATATATATATATATATATATATAACTTTTTAAGGTTGGAATATTAACAGTTTATGTTGCATCATAATAGTTCTTGTTATAAAACTAAAGGATACTTAGACGGGTCATAAACACATAGTCTCTTAGTAACAAAGTATGGTTGTATTGTAGCTTTTCTCCACTCATCATTACATTGCCCCTTTGTTTATCTTAGCAACATTAAATGTTTGTCCTAATTTGGTGGAATCTTTGCATGTAATATCTTAAGCTTGAGGCTTGTAACTTCAATTTTACAATTCAACATCAACTTTGCTATAAATTTTATTCTTTACACTATAATCGTAGATTTGTTAGTAAATCACATACACTCTATTTGTCAAAGTGGCATGGTACGTATGGTTTATTCCCAATGTTAAAAAAAATCTCTCATATATGTTCATATATCATCGAGACATATATTTTTTCAAAATGAATTTGGAACAATTGCACAAAGTCTATTATACCCATTTTATTTTACCAAATATGCCCCTAATTCATGAAAAGGTAGGAACCCATTTTAAGATCAATTCTTAACCACCACACTTTCCAAAAATTTTAAAAGGGGAGATTGGTGCTAGCCCAACAAATTTGTAGACAACTAGCGCATAATACATAAATAGAAACCAAAAGGAAGGTAGTCAACAATGAAAATTTATGAAATAAATAAGACTTCAAACAGCATGACCATCCAAAGATAATAGTAAGAATAATCAAAAGAATTTCACTATTGATGGACATGCCAAACAAATTGATGGATGATAATTATGTTGATGAGGTGGAGTGCAATGTGGTGCCCATAATTTTTTAGGGAGCATTTTTTTTTGTAGTCCTTACTTATGGGACAAAGATTTCATTTTCTTCAAAAAGAGCACATGCATAGGCTGGTCAAGGATAGAAACCCATACCTCATCAACATTGACTAAGGAAAGTAGGGGGCTACCCTAGTGATAAAAAATCAATCCAAGAGATTATCCAATGCAAATAAGAAACCCATAGTGATAACAAATCAATCCAAGAGGAGGAGGAATCTAGGGATCGCGTGAGAGGTCGCTGCTACCGGCGATTTTGAGGAGGCTCACGGTTTTGGATTCATGGTGGAGCTGCCACTGTTGCCTGTGCCCCTCTACCAGCAGTGATGCTCAGGCCTTGTACCATGGCCCCGGCGATTTTGAGGAGGCTCAAGGTTTTGGATTCATGGTGGAGCTGCCACCATTGCCTGCGCCCCTCTACTAGCAGTGCTGCTCAAGCCTTGCACCATGGCCCCTCCTGGGGGAGGGGAGCCTCCCTCCTCCCCGATATCTATGGTAGAATCCTTTCGTAGGCTGCTAGGGCCTCCTGGGAAGAAATTGGTGGCCAATGAAGTACCGAAATTTATCAAGAAACTAGATGCAGTTTCAGAAATCGCTTTTCCAGAGGAACCTTAAATCAAGATAGCTCTGGCTCTTGCTGAAAGAGGACTGGTTGGCCAATTCATGGGGCTATGGCCTTCTCCCAAAACCATGGACGATTGGATTCAATGTAATTGGATACCCTAGCTGAAGCATAGCGTCACCTACTACCCGGTGGGCAGAGGTTTCTTTGTCTTCGAATTCATCTCCGAAGAGGATCGCGACCTCATCTTCCGGAGTGGCCCCTATTTCATGGGCTCCCAAGGTCTGTACCTCAACAGATGGTCTCCGGAATTTGATCCCACTGTAGATGTTCCCAAGGAGGTTCCGGTATGGGTTAGGCTACCCAATATTCCGATCCACTGCTGGAACATTCAAGCTCTAGAGAAAATAGGAAATGCCCTAGGACACTTTTTTGACAAAGCCGAGCCCAAAGGCCAGTATTCTTGTGCTCATATATGTGTTGAAGTAGATCTGGAGGAGGGGCTTCCAGAGGCCATCAAGATCTTGGTAGGCTCATGGATCCACTTCCAGAAACTAGACTATGAACAGCTTCCTTTTAAATGCAGGCACTGCCATGAACACGGGCACTTTCAATGCAACTTCCCTAAAGCTCAACCGACAGAAGAAGGGGAGGGATGGAAAAGGGTCAAAAAAGGTAAGGCTCCCTCCAAGATGAATTACAAGCGAGCAACCGGCTCTTCTCATAAATCAAATCCAAAAGTCCCAATGAAAGAACCAGTTCAGCCTCAACCAGCGAAGCCACCTCCAGTCAACTCAGTCCAACGGGAAAGCACTACTGTTTTGAACGTCCCAGAGCATCCTCCACATATAATCATCCTGGGAACTACTCCCCTGGAAACTGCAAGTCCAATGGAGATACCCGACATCCAAGCCACGAATTCGTTGGAGCCAGGGGAAATCCCTATCTAACTTGATCATGCGCCTCCTAGGTCAGAAAGGCCTCCTATCCGTGAAGAAATTCGAGAAGTTGATGAAGAACCCTCAGTAGCTGAATCTGATCCAGGAGGATTTTCAGACGAAGAATCCTTCGAGTTGAGTAGCTCTCATGCAACCCCATTCAAGAATCCAAGGGGCCGGAAATCCAAGAAAAAGCAAAGGGAAGAAAAATCTTATGCAGATGTCTTGCAGGGATCCCAAAAAACCCTCAAAAGTATGATGAACACAAGATCGAAGATCGGCCAGGCCCCTAAAGGGGCCGCCCCCTCTCAAAGTAAATAATGCGGTACATCTCCTGGAACTGCAGAGGACTAGGTAGCCCCCAGAAAGCTGAAGAAATGAAAGATCTAGTTAGAAACAATAAGCCTGAGATCCTTCTCGTCCAGGAGACAAAACTGGAGGGTGACCTTGCCCTCTAAGCGGGAAATTTATTTTGGAAAAAAGGCCCGGGGAAAGCTGTGAGTTCCAGGGGATCCTCGGGAGGCCTAGCCACATTCTGGGACTCTAACAAGTTTGATTTTCTTTCTGTTCATAGCACTACGCACTGGATCTTCACCATATTCTCTCATAAAGAATCGGGCCATCATGTAAGTTTGTTCAATCTCTATGTTCCTATCTCAACAGCGGAAAAAAAAGAATGCTGGGAGTCCATTGACTTTTTCCTAAGTGTCCACAGGCCCAGAAATATTATCATCTCAGGAGATCTAAACATCACCTTAGCAGCCTCTGAGAAAAAAGGGGGTTCCATTGTGAGGGACCCTTCTCGGGAATGGGTTGAAGATATCATTCTAGGATGGGACCTCGTTGACATTAAACCCTCCAAAGGTAAATTTACTTGGACCAATAAAAGACTAGGGCCTGGGCACATTGCAGCCCATCTTGATAGGTTTCTGGTGCACTCCTCTTTTCTCTCTCTGGGGCTTCATGTGTCCTCCAAAATTCTCCCCAATTGTGTCTCCAACCATAAGCCAATCCTCCTTGATCTTACCTCTGAAGAAAACCTGTGGCCCATTCCCTTTAGATTCAGCCCCCTCTGGATCCATCAAGAAGGATTTTACCAGCTGGTCTCTAGCTCCTGGAGCCAAAAAATCAATGGGAATCCTTCCTTCATCTTGGAAGAAAATCTCAGAAGGCTTAAGCACGAGCTGAAATCCTGGGCCAAGCTCCTCCCTAATCCTGTTTCTTGCCGTAAAGATGCCCAAGCTGCCTTGGAAAGCCAGCAAATCCTCATGGAATCTGCCCTATCACTGATATTATTTCCCGGACTGAATGTGCCCTCCAGAAAGAGTATTTCAAAGCTTGCAGGGTCGAAGAAGAGTATTGGCGTCAAAAATCTAGAAGCCTTTGGTTAGTAAGTGGTGACAAAAACACTGCTTACTTCCACAAGCAAGTTGAATCTAGAAAAAATTTCAACACCGTGAAATAAATTACTCATCAAGGCACTCTGATTAAATACTTTGAAGGAATTAAACAAGCTGCCTTCTCCCACTTTCATGACCTCTTCTCTGCTCCTATTGCCGAGCCTTTAGACCCCTCTGTCCATCCTCTCTCTCTCATTCCCTCTCTGGTTCAAGGCCCCGATAATGATCTTCTCGCTGCCCCTGTCTCCATGAAATAAATCCAAGCTGCCCTATCTCATATGAAACCAGATAGCGCCCCTGGCCCAGATGGATTCACAGTCAGGTTTTTTTCTTCCTGCTGGGACATAATTAAATATGATCTTCTGAGGATGATTAGGAATTCCCAAGCTCATCACAAGCTAGGTGGGAGTACAAACTCCTCTTTCTTAGCGCTGATCCTGAAGGAGAAAGGGGCTGCTAGCTTTGCCAGGTTCCGTCCTATCTCCCTCTACAATACAGGCTACAAGCTGGTTACTAAGATCATTGCAAACAGGCTGAAAAAAATTCTGCCAAGAATCATACCTGAAAATCAAGGAGGATTCATAAAAGGCCGGAAAATTCTTGATAATATTATTCTTGTTCAAGAGGCTATTCACTCCAGCGTGAATCGAAAAGAGAAAGGCATGGTAGTAAAGCTAGACCTTTCCAATGCTTTTGACAGGGTAAGATATGACTATCTCTTCATGGTGATGGAGAAATTTGGGTTTTCCTTAGACTTCATTGACTGGGTTAAAGGCTGCATCTGTGCTCCTTGGATAGCTCCTCTGGTAAATGGGAGATCTACAAATTTTTTCCAGGCTTCAAGAGGGCTGAGACAGGGCTGCCTGCTGTCTCCACTCCTCTATGCCAGTCAGGCATCCGTCCTCAGCTTTCAACTAAACAACTTTCAGCAGGTCCAGTCCCTTCCTGGTCTTCGTATGGCTCATAATGTCAAATACATTAATCATGCCCAGTTTGCAGATGATACGCTGCTCTTGGGAGGTGTTGGTATCCATCTGCAAGGAGCTTTAAGAACGAGCTTGAAACCTATATCCAGATCTCGGGAAGAAAAATCAACCTGCAAAAAAGCAAAATTTATTGCTGGAACTGCTCTGTTGCAGAAATGGGAAGCGCCTCTAGACTACTTGAAATGGAATGCTCGCAAAGCTGGGACTTGTTCACCTATCTTGGGGTTTCAATCTTCAAATCTGCCATCAAACCAGCGAACTGGAATCCCATCATTGACAAGTTAAAAGAAAAGATTCAGAACTGGGGGGCTGGTTGGCTTATGCTGGCAGGAAAAATAGTGCTGCTGAAATCGGTTCTTACCAGCATCCCAATCTCCCAAACCTCCATTCTCCTAGATCCTGCCTCTGTCATAAATAAGATTGAAAGCATTCTCAAAAAAATTCTGTGGGAAGGGGGAAAAGGAAATCTAAAAAAACTTCATCTTGTCAGTTGGGAAAAAATTAATAAGCCCTACAGTGAAGGAGGCCTCCAAATCATAAGTATTCAAGTTCAGAACTTAGCTATGGGAACAAAGCTCCTCTGGAATCTAATTTCTGGGAGATCTAGCTGGAGAAAAAAGGTCCCGTGGAAAAAATACTTCCCTGGCCAGAGGCTTCATTGTCTAGATAATAACCCCCGTCCCATCAAAGGCTCCTCTATTCATAAAATTTGTATCAAAGCCTGGGATCACTTCAGACCAAAGTTGTATTGGGTTCCTTGAAACGAGGAAAAAATCAATGTATGGGAAGACTCAATATTGGGAGATGAGCCTTTGGGGAAAAATCTACAAGTGCAGAATATAAAAACTAGCTCAAAGATCAGCATGTTTCCACCCTGTGGGATCTCTCTGTCTGGGACTCCGACAATAGCTGGATTGATTGGAAGATAAGTGGGCATCCTCCCTGGCTTGAAGAAGAAGCAAAGACTCTAACCCATCTGCTGCAAGGCAAAGCTCCTCTCAATCAAACTATGTGTGGCAAAAGAGGCTGGGGTAAAAAATCTGGTGTTTACACCACGGCTGAAGGTTATCGATCTTTACTAGCTATTACCTATGTAGCTCCAAATCCTACCCCATGGAAGTTTGTTTGGTATACTCAATCCATCCCGAAAGTGGATCTCTTTTGCTGGACTGTTGTGCATAGAAGTATCCTCACTGCTGAAAACCTCAGGAAGAGAGGTCTGGAAGGTCCCTCAATCTGCCCTCTGTGTAAAAAAAATGAAGAAAATCTTGATCATCTTCTGATTTCCTGCCCTTTCTCAAGAGAAGTTTGGAGAGAAGCCATTTCCCTGAATCACTCTAACTTTTCTGTGCCTAATTTAACAGTAGATCTCTTCACCAACTGGGCCGAGTCCTCTCCCTTTCTCCTCTCCAAAAAGGCTCTTCTCAAAGCGGCCTGGCTGTTAATTCCAAAGTTCACAATCTGGAAACTATGGCTCGAAAGGAACAATTGTCTCTTCAGAAATATGGAGAACCCCCTTCAAAGGTTGCCCTCAAAGCAAGAATTTTCCTTGGAGAGGCTCTGGATCATAAGCTGGGCCTTAGCAATGCTCATCCGCTGGAGGATTTGGAATCTACTTGGCTATCAGCCTTCACTTCTAATGCCCAAATTCATCCTCTGGCAAGGACGCCAAAGCTCTCTGAATGGGAGATCCGTTTGGAAGAAGCTGATTTTATTAAATGGAGGTGCTCGCTGGAAGCTCATTGTCTGTTTTTTGATGGTGCCTCAAAAGGCAACCCAAGCCCTTCGGGTGGGGGAGGAGTGATCCTATCCCCCTCTGGTTCCATCAGATCCTCCTATGCCTGGGGGTTGGGAGTGGAGTCAAACAACATTGCTGAATATTATGCCCTGTGGTAGGGTCTCAGGAAAGCTAATAGGCTTAGCATTCGAAAGATCTATGTTTTTGGTGATTCCATAATTATTGTGCAGGCCATTTGCTCGAAATCTCGGCCTTCTAACCTCCCCCTGAAGCGCATATACCAGAAAATTCAGCTCCTTGCAGGGAAGTTCTAGTCTATAAGCTTTTATCACATATTACGGCATCTTAACAGCAATGCCGATCTTGAGGCTAATCATGCCACGACTTTGAGCAGAGGTTCTATAAGAGAAAATGGAACTAAAACTTTCTGCAACATCCCTTGACCTTGGCAGGTCTGTCCACGTCCTCTGCGATTGATTCACTTAATTGCTGGCTTGTCTTTTGCCTCAATCGGCCTTCAGAATCCCTTGTGATCTCCTATCCTCATCGGCTCTGTGGATCCTCCCTTAGTTCTAGTTTTTGTTTTTATTCTTAAAGATATGCTGACCAAGCTGGAAGGAAAGGATCTCGATCCTCTCAAAGAGTAGGTCATCTCCCAACGTGCTTTGAAGGGAATAATTGAGATGGACGTTAAAAAGAATTGGTCTCTCCCTCAAATGCACTCAAGAAGTTCAAAGAAGTCGCCTTCCTATTCTCTAAGTTGCCCAGTCGACTATGGAGTCTTCACTCATGGAGTTCCTGTCATAGAGGTTGCTGTCAAGGATACCCTCCCAAAGCTGGACTTCATTTGCTCTTGGACTACCAATCTAGCTCAACCATGTAATTTTTTGGATTCTCTTTATGTTGTTCATGTTTGCTACTGGCATTATTGCCTTATACATTCCATTTTAAATTTGCAAGCAATCCGTTGCCCCCATAAGGCTAGCAAGAAATTTGATGTCTCTGTTTTCTGGTCTCTGCCATTCATGTCAGAGCAGTTGGCTTCGATCACGAATGCTACCAGTGTAATTCAGCACCCGGAAGCTGTTTTTCCGGCTCTTTAATATTCTAACCATCAGTTATTGTCAAAAAAAAAATCAATCCAAGAGATTATCCAATGCAAGTAAGTAACCCATAATGAAATCTATGAAGCCATTGGGTAATAAGCTTGAGAACCAAAATTTTCGAATGTTAGTTTTTTTCTTAAAAAAATAAGTGAAGCATGGAATGAACTTAAAATGGGATTCACAAGTTTTTCTTGGACTAAGAACCTGAAAATTTATAGGTCTCATTTGTAAAGAATACAAAAATAATAAGAATAATAATTAAAAAATAATAATAAAAGAATAATAAGAATAAAAATAAAAATAATAAAAATAATAAGAAATCAAACTACAGAAATACAGGATGATATCCAAATGGGTCCAATAATACTGTTTTACGGGAGCTACAAATCTCTATGGGGATAAAGTGGTTAACTCTTTGAGATGGTTACTAGTAGAGTTATTGTTACAAGGAAAATTGGTTCAGTAAGTAGATTGAAACATGCAAATTGGAAAGGTACGAGAAGTGGATCAAAGTTCGAATATCAGAAGTTCTTGTATGCATAGCTAATTAAACTACTACAATTGAATGCTAATGTTCATATCATAAGTAATTTGCATGCATAGATAAGTAGTTATTCCTTGTCTTATTGTTAGCATGGTGTGGTTGTTCTCACAAATTCGTAAACTTTTGTATGGTATTTTGAATTTGCAACTTTACCCCCCACCCGTTCAATCTTTCTTCTTTAAACCTTGGGTGGAAGTATACTCCATAAAAGGCTAGAAAGGGTGATTCAAATCCCTCTACCATTGAGAATATGAGCTCCATGAAAGTGAAGTTTTGGCACAGATTTGGTTCTAGATGATCATTTCTTCTCTAGGAAAGTGAAGTTTTGGCACAGATTTTTCTCTCGACAATCATTTATTCATCAGCTGTGTGTGGAAGGTGAAATTTTGGCGCACATTTCGCTCCAGGAAGGTAAGTTTTGTTCTTTTCTCTGTATAAGCTCGATTCTTTGTGTGAGGGATTTGCACATAGTGGCATCTTTTTGAAAAAAAATCTTCTTCTGTTTATCTTTAAAATGATTTGCACATGCTTAGATGTTGAAAACAATTTTTCTTTTGTATGAGGATTTGCACATAAAATAAACATTAAACATTAGAATCTTTAAAAAATACACTTAAAATAAACATTAAACATTAGAATATTTAAAAAATACACTTAAAATAAACATTAAACATTAGAATCTTGTATGAGGGATTTCCTTAAAAAATACACTTAAAATAAACATTAAACGTTAGAATCTTAAAAAAAAATCAATATAAAAATAATGTTCTACATAGTTTTTTGAAACTATGCATTTTTATATGGTTATTTATTTATTTATCAAAAGTTGGTGTTGGATTAATGGAAAAACAAGCTTTTCACAATATGTAAACTTGAAGTTAGGTGGCTACTAGGTGAACAATGTCCATATCCCTAATAATTTGACTTATGATGAATTTGAATATATCATTAAACCAAAAATACTAATAATATATAAATTCATGCATTTTCAATCCATAAAATATTAAAAACGATACTCCTCCCTAAATTTTAAATTTAAAAAAGAAAAGACTATACTACTCCCAAGGTCTCATAAATCTACACATGTTTTGTCTTAAAGTGGTTAACTATTGAGATGGTTACTAGTAGAGTTATTGTTACTAACTCCACAAAGCATTTATTGAAAAAGAGAGTCTATCAGTTAGGGCTATGTAAGCCACCTACCAAGTCGTTATCTGATCGAAATGCTAGTCGATTGCATTGTAGCCTTCCGACTCTTCAAAGAATTATCAATTACAGAACAAGTTGGGACTCAAAGATTTAAAACAACAAGCAGATCGAAACGCTAATTGATTGCATGGTAGCCTTCCAGCTCTTCCAAGCATTATCAATTACAACACGAGTTGCGACTCGGAGATTTGAAACAACAAGCAGAAGTGCCCCTGGTAGCTACTATCATTATAATAACATAGTAATTAGATACTTTTGGAGCTCTTATTATTTATTTTTAAGCAACATAGAGTGTAGTCATTACTCTATTGATTTTAGGACTAACCATTTCAAAGGCCATGTTCAAACTATGTACTATGAACAGATAACAATAGTTATTCTTTTTCTTATTGTTAGCATGGTGTGGCCTGGAAAATGCATAAACTTTGGTATGGTATTTGAACTTACATCCTTTCCTGCTACCTGTTCGACAAAAGTCTGTTCCATAAAAGGCCAGAAAGGGTGATTCAAATCCATCTTCTATTGAGTATTTGAGCTCCCTGAAAGTGAAGTTTTGGCACAGATTTTGCTCCAGACTATCATTTCAATGTCAAACCTATGTGGAAGGTGAAATTTTGGTACATATATAGTTGGAAGGTGAAGTTTTGGTAGTGATATAGTTTCAGGAAGGTAAGTTTTGTTCTTTTTTTTTGGTATAAACTCGATTTTTTGTGTGCAGAATTTACACATGGTTGTTGATGTAATTGTAACTTCGGAATGTATTCATCTAGGATGTGTTTATAATGTATTTGAGTCATGTCATACCCCGATGTTTATTCTGGGAAGTTTCTATAATGTAAACAGGTCATGTCAAGTCATTGTGGGTAACCCTCCTATTGGTCAATGTAGCACCCTGGTTTTGACCCCGTTTGCATTAAGTGTACATGATGTATATATTGTAATTAATCGTGGTGTGGAGCTCAAGGCAAAAGCCCCATCATCAATTTGGTTGTTTTATGTTTTGGCGATTGAAGTCGTTGCCGATGGAATATTATGCTATCCGACACATTATAGTTTTGGCATCATGTAAATATACATCTTTAATTAAAATGAACCCCAACCAACTATGTTAATGCAACCATGATGAAAAGGGCATGATTTTCTAAGGATAAGGAGGGGGGAATTATTAAACTTGAGCCTATGGGGATAAGCCATGTGTCAGTTGTTAAAACCTTTTGACTTACTCACCTTTCCTTGTCTCATCAATTAGCTACCACATTAAAACTCTTGTTGTTAGTTGGGGCAGTTATTGCTAGGTAGTGGTGTGTGGCAAGACTACCAGTCCATGCCCACATGCAAACTCCACCAGCGGATTCTTTTCACTTCACATGGGAAGGGAGGCAAAAATGACTCCATTCTCAATTCTCCCATTCTCTCCATTCTTGCTCATCCTAACGTAGGAGACAGTTTCTCTCTCTTCTCCTCACGCACAGGCTGAGAGTCGGATCTTCTTTCCAATTCTCCGGGCTGTGTATTTTTCTCGTTGCTCCAATGTTGAGATCGGGCTATTGTTTTTCATCCATGATTTGGTTTGCTGTGGGTTCCATTAATTTTTTGGGGTTGTTGCTGAGTTCTTTTGGCCACATTAGGGCCAAGAACAACTCTGAATCACTTTGCTTAGTCTGAGCTGCGTTCAACATTTTGGTTGCCATCCCATTTCCATAGAGTCGTGAACTGCTTGACCTCGCAATGTGTATTAAGTGGCTGGTTTTTGGAATGTATTGGAGTAGGAATGAAGGTTGGAGTATTATTGATAAAGCTGGTGTGTTTGGGAGCCACATAGACAGAGCTAGAGGGATGGATTTCTTCTCCACAACCCCTAAATAGCACTGGAAGGGGGGTCAGGGCCTGAGAGACTGTATAGCAGAGAAGGGACTGATTTCCTTGTGTTGGATGTGTGTGGTTGTCCTAGAATTCAGGCTAGTTCTGGTGTAGGTGTCCTTATCTCTTCAATGAGCTCACCATCTTAGCATTCAGATTTTTCCAGCTCATTGATGGCCTGATAAACCCAACTGTGTTGGCTTGGGTAATTTGTTGATGCCCTGATAAACCCAATTGTGTTGGATTGGATGATTTGTGTATCCTTGACTATGTGTAATCCTGCTTGTTCCTTATTCCTTGGGGAATCATGCCAAGCTTGGGGGTGGCAGTGTTGCTGAGAGATTAAGGAGCACACTGGCCTATGGTTGGCTGGAACATTGCAGCGACATAGCTGGTTGCGTGATGAATTCCTCACAAGATAAGTATTCTTTTCTATTCTATATCTGCAATTATATATGATGTCTAATGAATCATGATGAACATGTTGAATTCTTGAATGTATGGTTTTTCTTCCGCTGTATGTTGAATAATTATGCATCTCTGCATGTTTACTTCAAAGCATTTTAGTTTTTCAGTATATATGTATGTACATGTTCATGGGGCTAGTTTCCCGGAATTGTTCGTGGCTTGGTAGATTCCTCTTCGCCGGTCGGAGGGTTGGGGACGTTACAGATTGGTATCAGAGCCCATGTTGTAGCATGGGCCTCAATGGGCTGTGAAGATGCAGTGACAAGGGTAGGTTTCCCTCTGCCCAACAGAACAAATGAGAAAATGACAGGAAATCTCATGAAATTTTTCTAAGTATGAAAATCATCGGATGGCTTAGGATGAAGCCCATCCGATACATCGGAGGACTTAGCTAGAAGCTCATCCGATGCATCAAACAACCAAGATGGAAGTCCACCCAACAAGAACCGGTGGAAGAAAATATTTGAAATTTTCCAAGTTTGGAATTTTGTCGGTGGTTTTGGCGGGAAGGATACAAGGGTTTCAGTGGAGAGAAGCTGACAGTTTCGGCTAGGTTAAGCCGAGACACAGCCAACGAGGGACCGTGGAGGAAAATTTCTGAAAAAAATTTCTAAGTGTTGAAATCATTGGAATCCTTTAGCTGAAGACCGTCGAAACGTTGGCTTAGATCAGCTAAAGATCGTCGAAACGTCGGCACATTTAGATGGAAGGACTTCTAATGCCACCGTTGGAGAAAAGGAGAAGAAAAGTTTTTCAGAATTTTTTCTAAGTCCGGGAAAAATCGAAAAATTTTCCACTGTCTTTTGGGAGAAGTTCTTCAAAGCATCGTCGGAGGCTGATCGCTGAAGCAGAGCTGAAGTGTCTGCAAGGATCTCCTAAAGACCGCCGAAACGTCGAAGAGATTTAGTTGATTGAGCAGCCGATGCGGCGGGGGATGAAGGGAGAAGTTTTTCTAGAGAGCTGGAATCGTCAAAAACATTTAGACAATTGAGTAGCCAACATGGCAGCGGCAAGAAGAAGAAGATAAAAAGAAATTCTTTTCCGAAGTTTTTTTATAGTGTTGAGATCATCAGAACCCTTTAGCTGAAGACTACTGAAACATTGGCCCATGTAGGTGGAAAGACCCCTGATGACGCCAGAGGAGGAAGAGTAAAGAACGCCGAAACTTTCGGCTAGGAAAGAATGAAAGCACCGCAACAGCGGCGAAAGGTAGATGATGAAGGCGCTGATACGTCGAACGAAAATAGAAGGGCCACAACGGTGGTGGTAGGAAGTTGAAGTTGGAGCCAATGAAGTGGCTAGAAAGGAAAGAAGGAGTTGCAACGACGACGGAAGGAAGAGGATGAGAGATCCGACATGGCAGCGAAAGGAAGAAGAATTTTTTTTTTCCAAAATTTTTTCTAAGTACAAAAAACATCGAAAAAAATTTAGAGGATCGGTCTGCTGACATGTTGGAGAAAGTTAGAGGATTGGTTCGCCGATACATCGGAAGCCAGAGTAATATCGGCTCAAAACGTTGAAAAAATTTAGTTGATTGGACCGTCGATGATCGTCAGATGAAAGATGAATATCAGATCAACGAAGTGTCGGAATCTTAGTCAAATAGCAACTTGATACGTCAGAAGATTAGTTGGGAAGAGACCCAATTTAACAAAGAAAATTTTTGGAGTTTTCAAGTGGGATTTCTCAGGGGATTTCAACGGTTTTTCAGTAGTTTTCTATGGTTTTCAGGGCTGAAAAGGAAGAACATTTTGTGTTTAGGAAAAATTGTAATTTTATGATTTTTCTAGGAGAAGGTAAGTAATTCTCATTTGTAAATTCTATGCGGCTAACAGTTGTGTTACTAACACGTTTATAGAATCATAGACACCTTCAAGAGTAGTATTCCAGGTAGTGCAGTTTGGTAAAGTAAGTCATGGTTCAGTTATGAGAACCCATGATGGATATGATGCTCAGGATTCCTACTATCGTGCATGAGATGCCAGGGGAGAAAATGTCCAAGTTGGAAATGATGACATAGAGTCCAATGGAAGGAGATTCCAAGAGACACCGCTAGATATTACAGCCACCATGAGATCTTGATTAAATCCCAGGAAGAGCAACATCAGTTGGATGCTGCTATGTTTCAGAGTTTGACAGACTTGCAGAGAAAGATAGACTTTGGGTGGGGTAAATTAAAATTGAAAGGCAGTAAGAGTAGTACTAGGAGAAAAAGAAGGACTTCTAGTGGATCATCTGAATCAAAAGAATCCAATGGGGATTCAAGCTCTTCTTTTCGTAAAGGAAAGAGAAGGAGACACCATAGGGATCGCTCTCGGGATGAATTTAAGAAGGCTAAACCTCCTACATTTGAGTTTGAGGTAAAGACTGGTCAAGAATCTGAAGCTTGGCTTCTTGGGATAAAGAAATACTTCCAAGTTCAAGATTATTCGAGAAACATGAAGGCAAGGGTTTCCATATTCAATATGAATGGAAGAGCATCCATTTGGTGGGAACACTTCAATCAAGTAAAGAGGATCAGTGAAAGGAGACTTAAGTGGAAATAGTTCAAGAAGTATTTCAAGTAGAAATACCTCTCTAACAGGTATTATAATGACAAGATTAAGGAGTTCCATGAGCTGAGATTGGGACAAAAGACCATGGAAGAGTATGCAAATAAGTTCTTGGAATTGTTGAGGTATGTCAGGTACATCAAGGATGAAAAAGTGAAGGTCTAGTGTTTTCTGAGTGGATTGTCTCAGTCCTACAAAGATAGAATTGAGTTTTATGAACCTAGAACTCTTGAAGAAGCAATAAGGAAGGCTAAGTTTTGCTATGAGCAAAGCAAAGGTAAACCTGATTACCATAAGGCATGGAAGGACAAGAAGAATGAGAAGTTTGACCAGAGAAAGAAAGGTTTCAAACCTTCCAACTTCAGGAATCAGCAAAAGCAGCCATCCCAAGCTGCGGGTAAGCCTGTTGGAGTGATAGGAGAAAAGCCTAAAGATCCACAACTAAATAGAGGACCACTTCAATGTCGGAAATGTGGAGGACCCCACATGTGTAGAAATTGTCCACTTGAGAATGAGAGTGCAAGGCCAGCTTACAACGTTCAAAAAGTAGAAACAGTGGGTCAAGTTGCAAGGGCAGTCCCTAGGATTTATGCAGCACTAGAGGACCACTAGGCTGATCACCAGTCAACTGTGGTTGAAGTTGCAGGTAAGAATGTTGAGCAATCTATTTCTATTTTGATTGACCCCAGTTCTACTCACAGTTAAATTACCCCTAGAGTAGTGGAGATTTGTGATTTTAAGAAAATAAGGCATAGAAAATATTGGTTAGTTCAGCTAGCCACTGGAACTAAGAGAAAGGTTAGTTAAGTGGTAGAGAAATGTCCATTGGTCATGAATAGACTGGTCACTTGTGTAGATATGAATGTCCTACCACTTGGTTCCTATGATGTTCTCATTGGAATGGATTGGTTAGAAGCTCACAAGGTAAAGCTTGACTATTATAAGAATACCTTTGAATGCATGGATAAAGAAGGGAACCCAGTAGTGGTAAAAGGTATTCTAAAGGTGATTTCAGTATAGTAGGTTTCAGCAATGCAATTGAAGAAATTATGTAGGAAGGGTTTCCAGTTGTATGTAGCTCATATTTTGGAGGCATCGGAGGATGAAACTCCTAGGTTGGAGGACTATCAGGTGTTACAGGAATTCAAGGATGTGTTTCCTAATGAGATTCCAGGGCTTCCTCCAAAGAGGGACATTGATTTCACAATTGAACTTGTGCTAGGAGTAGCACCAGTGTCCAAGATACCCTACAGGATAAGTACACTAGATATGCTAGAACTGAAGATGCAACTGCAAGAGTTGTTGGAAAAGAAGTATATCAGGCTGAGTGTGTCTCCTTGGGGAGCAACAGTTCTGTTTGTAAAGAAGAAAGATGGTACACTCAGGGTGTGTATTGATTACAGACAGTTGAACAAGGTTACTGTGAAGAATAAATATCATTTACCTAGAATTGATGACCTCTTTAATCAAATGAGAGGAGCAAGGGTATTTTCCAAGATTGAATTGAGGTCTGGATACCATCAGGTGAGAATAAAGGATGAATACATTCATAAGACAACCTTCAGAACAAGGTATGGACATCATGAGTTTGTGGTGGTACCATTTGGTCTCACAAATGCACCCCTACATTTATGTGCCTTATGAACAGTGTCTTCAGTATGTATTTGGAAAAGTTTGTTCTTGTTTTCCTTGATGGCATTCTTATTTATTCTAAGAATAAGGAAGAGCATGAAGAGCATTTGAGATTGACATTACAATTTCTCAGGGAGCATCAGTTGTATGCAAAGCTGAGCAAGTGTGACTTCTATAGAGATAGAATTCAGTATTTGGGTCACATTATCTTAGAAGAGGCAATATCTGTGGACCCTGAAAAGATTGAAGCCATTATGAATTGGCTTACTCCAAGAAATGTGATAGATGTAAGATCTTTTATGGGACTTGCAGGATACTACAGGAGATTCATTGAAGGATTTTCCATAGTTGCACATGCCATCACTTCTTTGCAAAAGAAGGGGATAAAGTTTGAATGGACATCGAGGTGTGAAGAAAGTTTCCAGCAGTTGAAAAATCTTCTCAACAGTGCACTAGTATTGAAGGTTGCAGATCTAGAGAAAGATTTTGTGGTGTGTACCGATGCATGCGGACAAGGGCTTGGGGGAGTCCTTATGCAAGACAACCATGTGATATGTTACAAGTCAAGAAAGCTGAAGGAGCATGAGAAGAAATATGCCACTCATGATCTAGAGCTTGCAGCCATAGTACATGCTCTCAAGATGTGGAGGCATTACTTGATGGGTAGAAGATTTGAACTAAGGATAGACCATTGTGGTCTAAAGTATCTATTTGATCAGCCTACTCTGAATGTTAGGCAAGAGAGATGGCTAGAGTTTTTATGTGAGTTTGATTTTGAAATCAAGCACATAAAGGGAAAATAGAATAAGGTAGTTGATGCACTCAGCAGGGAGGTACAGGAAATGCATGTGGCATCTCTTAGTATTTTCCAACTAGATTTGAGGCAGCAGATTATTAATCGTACTGCCGGAAATGAATTGTATGAGCTGGTAAAAGACAAATTGCAGAAACAAAGACTTGAGAAGAGTTATGAGTGATATAAATTGGAAGAAGATGGACTTCTCACTTATAAAGGAAGAATTTATATTCCAAATGTAGTAGATTTGAGGAGAGTTGTTATGGTTGAAATCCATCAAGCTTCGTATTCTGCTCACCAAGGATACCAGAAGACAATTGCTACATCCAGAAAACAATACTTTTGGCCAGGAATGAAAAAGGACATGGATGAATACATTTCAAGGTGCATGAAATGTTAGCACGTAAAGGTTGAGCATCAACACCCGGCAGGTTTGTTACAGCTTTTGCCAGTTGTAGAATGGAAATGGGAAGTTATTTCCATGTATTTTATTATAGGATTGCCGATGACTTGGAGACAACATGATTCCATCATGGTTATGGTGGACAAGTTGAAAAAGGCAGCGCATTTTATACCGGTGAAGTCTACGCATGCGACTAATGACATTGCAAAGATATTCATGAAGGGTATTTTCAATTTGCATGGATTTCCTAAGGCAATAATCTCTGATAGAGATGTCAAGTTCACTTCCAATTTTTGGAAGGGGTTATTTGCAGATTTGGGTACAAATCTAAACTTCAGCACTGCATACCATCCTCAAACAGATGGGTAGACAGAGAGAGTTAACTAGGTACTCGAAGATATCCTTCGCATGTACGTGATGGACAAACCAACCAAGTGGGAAGATTAATTACACTTGGTAGAGTTTGCTTATAAGAATGGACAGCAGGCATCCTTGGGGATGAGTCCATATGAAGCTTTGTATGGAAGAAGGTGTAGGACACCAGTGACTTGGGATAATCTAGTGAACAGGGTTGTGCTTGGTCCAGAACTTCTCAAGGAGATGGAGCAGGAGGTTGTAAAGATTAGGTAGAATCTGAAGGTAGCACAGGATAGATAGGAAAGCTATGCAGATAAGCGTAGGGTGAACAAAGAGTTCTGTGTTGGGGATCGTGTTTACCATAGAGTGAGGGAAAAGAAGAGTTCCTTGAATCTTGGAAGTTGTGCGAAGCTGTCACCGAGATATTGTGGGCCATTTGAAGTGCTTGAAAGAATAGGGCTAGTTGCATATAGACTTGCATTTCCTACTAGCACTGGAACTCATAATGTTTTTCATGTTTCTTTGCATAAGAAATATGTACATGATCCTAACCATGTGATAAATTAGGATGTGATTCAAGTGGAACCCGAGGGAGAGTTCCAAATCGAGCCAATGCGCATCCTCGATAGGAAGATCACAAGCTCCAGAACTTAGGCATAGGACAGGTAAAGGTGTAGTGGGAGCACTATGGTCCTGAAGAGGCTGCATGGGAGCTAGAGGATTTCATGCGGTTGGCACATCCATTTTTGTTCAATTCTATGGAACACTGAAGCGGTACCAGTGTAGCATTTTGTTCAAATTTTGTAAAGCACTAAGGACAGTGCTATTGAAGGGGGAGGGGAAGCCCCCATTTGCATTAAGTGTGCATGATGTATATATTGTAATTAATCATGGTGTGGAGCTAAAGGAAAAATCCCCACCATCGATTTGGTTGTTTTATGTTTCAGCGATTGAAATTGTTGCCGATGGAATATTGTGCTATCCGGCACATTATAGTTTTGGCATCATGCAAATATGCATCTTTAATTAAAATGAACCCCAACCAGCTATGTCAATGCAACCATGATGAAAAGGGCATGGTTTTCTACGGATAAGGAGGGGGGAATTATTAAACTTGAGCCTATGGGGATAATTCATGTGTCAGCTGTTAAACCCTTTTGACTTACTCACCTTTCCTTATCTCATCAGTCAGCTACCAGATTAAAAATTCTGCTATTAGTTGAGGCAGTTATTGTTGGGCAGTGGTGTCTAGCAGGACTTCCAGTCCATGCCCACATGCACACTCAAACAACAGATTCTTTTCACTTCACATGGGAAGGGAGGAAAAAACGACTCCATTCTCCATTCTCCCATTCTCTCCATTTTTCCTCATCCTTACGTGGGAGAGATTTGCTCTCTCTTCTCCTCACGCACAGGATGAGAGTCGGATCTTTTTTCCAATTCTCTGGGCTGTGTATTTTTCCCATTGCTCCAATGTTGAGATTGGGCTATTGTTTTTCATCCACAATTTGGTTTGATGTGGGTTCCATTATGTTTTTGGGACTGTTGCTGAGTTTTTTTTGCCATGTTAGGGCCAAGAAAAACTCTGAATCGCTTTTCTTAGTCTAATTTTTGCTCATGATTTTGGTTGCCATCCCGTTTCCACATAGCCGTGAATTGCTTGACCTCACTGTGTGTATTAAGTGGTTGGTCTTCGGACTGTATTGGAGTGGGAATGAAGGTTGGAGTATGCTTGATAAACTCGATGTGTTTGGGAGCCATACATATAGAGCTAGAGGGTTGGATTTCTTCTCCACAACCCTTGAATAGCACTGGAATGGGGGTCAAGGCCTGAAGGACTGTATAGCAGAGGAGGGGCTGATTTCCTTGTGTTGGGTGTGTGTGGGTGTCCTAGAAGTTAGGCTAGTTCTAGTGTAGGTGTCCTTAGCTCTTTAATGAGCTCACCAGCTTAGCATTCATCTTTTCTGAGCTCCTTGATGGTCTGATAAACCCAACTGTGTCGGCTTGGCTAATTTGTTGATGGCCTGATAAACCCAACTGTGTTGGCTTGGATGATTTGTTGATGGCCTGATAAACCCAACTGTGTTGGCTTGGCTGATTTGTGTATCCTTGGCTATGTATAATCCTGCTTGTTCCTTATTCCTTGGGGAATCATGCCCAGCTCGGGGGTGGCAGTGTTGCTGAGAGATTAAGGAACACACTGGCCTATGGTTGGGTGGAACGTTGCAGTGACATAGCTAGTTACGGGATGAATTCCTCACAAGATAAGTATTCTTTTCTATTCTATCTCTGCAATTATATTTAATGTCTAATGAATCATGATGAACATGTTGAATGCTTGAATGTATGGTTTTTCTTTTGTTGTATGTTGAATAATTATGCATCTCTGCATGTTTACTTCAAAGCATTTTAGTTTTTCAGTATTTATGTATGTACAAGTTCATGGGGTTAGTTTCTCAGAATTTCTCATGGCTTGGTAGCATCCTCTTTGCCGGTCAGAGGGTTGGGGACGTTACAGTTAAGGGTTAAAGTCCTCATAGTTGTGGGGCCCTATGGTTATTAGACTATCCTAGAGAAGTCGACCCTTGGTGAGTCATTGTAAGTCGGGGCAATAGTCCCCACCATTGTGTTAAGGATAAATCTCCTTGTTGGTCGGAGGAGGAAAAGTCCCCACAAGTTGTGGGGCACTAGGGTTATTAGAGACTCCTAGAGATGTCAGCTATAGTAAGTAATTGCTAAGTAAGGCCAACATGTTGGAGTGTGTTTCAAGTGAACAAAAGACTACAAATAGAGAGTGAGAATCTCTATTTATCACACACATGCTCACTCATTGGGGTGCATGTGTGAGAGGAGAAGTTACTGGGACAAGAGAGAGACTATTTTTGTCAGGAGATCATCTTTATGTTTTAGGGTTTTACTTTTGGTGCTGATTCTATCTCTGAGGAAGTTGTGGGGTTTTCTCCTTTATGGTTTCCCCAAGAAAAATTCAGTTAAAGATCCTAAGATCATAATGCTAGCTTGAATGATACAAATATAACATTCTATCAGAGCTAAATTGAGAAGAAGACATTATGCATCTATAGAAGATATGTCTTCTTACTTTTTTATTCTCTCTCCACAATCCATCAGCAAAAGTATGCTAGGATGACTTTCCATTGAAGGGCAGATCTTTCTGTCGAAGTGGAATTCGATTCCGAGCATTTTCAGTTTTCGATGCGGGAAATTAAGGCTTTCTACAGAAGAGGAATTTTTGAGTGATCCTAGAATAGGATTTATATCCTCATAAAAATCAAATTTTAGAGACCTAGGTCAATATTTTTGGTTGGGTGAAACTCGAGGAAAGTCAAACCCTAGTTTGACCCCGAGCTGGAAAAAAGCTAAAATACTAAAACTGATAAGTTTTGGTACATTCACTATATCTAGGGATTGGAGAAGGATCAAGAGCTTCAAAATGCAGAGGTCGTAGATAAAATCCTTTTGTACATTTTCTCCAAAATTCAGCCTCTTATTCGCTATATTCTGTGAGATATGATCCCTCCAAGTTAGGGTTCCAGACTCTTCCAGAATTCATCCCTAAACAGGACACCTGGGGAGAATTGCTATATCTTGGGCTACATAGGTCCAAATGATATTTATAAAGATGTTATAGAAAGGGATCTAACTTTAATTTCTGTGGTCCAAGTTTCAGACCCAGAAGATGAAACAATGACACGTGGAAGTCTGTACAACTTCACTATTTTGAACAGTCCTGTAACCGGTCACCTTGGGAAAACAATCATAAGTCCCAATTGGTGAAACCAATTCTGATGAAACCTATGGTGTTGGAATAGGGACAGGTGATTCTACCTCATTGAAAAGTTTCAGACACATAAGAGCATTAATTTCAGATATACCACAGAAACAGCAACAGGCATTTCTGTAGAAGAAATTGGTAAACTAGGGCTTCCTGTTCCGGGAGCTTCTCTCCACTATTTTTAGAAAAGGAGTACATTGGACAGATTTCCTTGAAGATACCTATCTTTCTATTGAATAATATCTGAAATATTCCAAGTTTTAGAAATTAGGGTTTCTTTGACAAATCGTAGATCAGCAAGCTCCGGAACCAGGATGGACACATCAAATCGGTAAGATCTAATCTTTTGCTATTTTTATTTGAGGTTCTCATTTCAAAGTGATCTATCACATCAGATTGATGATAAGCTTGGTGAATTTGACAAATTCCAAGCATGGAAGTATATGATCTCTCTGAAAAAAATGAATTGAACACCTACATAAGTAGAGAGGTTCCAGTTCTAGAGGGAGATGAGGCTAAAAGCCTTACACCAGAAGATCTTGGTCAAGACCAAGAAGATCATTGTTGATTCAATCACAGATCACCTTATACCACAAATGTCTTCCTTAAAGACACTGAAGATGTTTGATTCCTTGACCAATCTATTTTAAGGGAAGAACATAAATTGGAATATGGCCTTAAGAAACTAGTTGAAGAATGTGAAGATCCAGAATGCAGAGACCATGCAGTCATACTTTACAAGGGTCTCTCAAATCAAAGAACAACTTGAAGTGGTAAAAGAAGAAGTAAAGAATGCAGAAGTGGTGATAGCCACCTTGAATGGCCTCCCAAGATAATGGGATTCATTCATTCAAGGAATGTGTGCCAGAAGGAAGTGATTACTTTCAGTAAACTTTGAGAAGAGCACACACAAGAAGAAGAAGCTCGAGAAGAGAAGATGGGAGCAACTGAAGATCAAGTTCTTACCATCCAAAGAAGATCCCTCAAGCGATGAGGAACATGAAGAACTCAACTATTGAAGAACCTCTTATCCATCTTCGCATTTGGATAAGAAACAATGCTATTATGAATGAAGAAGATGATGAAGCTGAAGGCTCAAGAAGGAGTCTACCCATGAAACAAATAAAGATAAGTATTCAATTGTCATATTTTTTTGTTATGAATTTGCTTATATTTAGTTGATGTATTATGCATGATAGAATGTTTACATTAACGACAGTATAATACTAATATGCATGTGATGGGTAAGTAGCTCATGGTGCTATACAACTCTCCATTTCTACTTATCTAGAATGAAACCTCTTTATTGACATATTGCATTAGTGCACAATCTCAATGTTGTCTTGGTAGAGATGGAAGGCATCTAGAAAAGTTTCCATGAGATATGGATGAATGTTGTATTGGCTAAAGTAGTTGCATGATGATATATTTATGCATAAGAATTTTCCAGTATGAATATTCCATATGAAATATTTCTAACCATACAAATGCATTTGACCTGTAGGAAAGATCGCATACATAATCACTTACAAGCAAAGAAGAATGAGACTTGTTCCAAAGAACAAGTGAGGACAGTTCAAGATGAAGAATAATATGACGAATGCAGTGACATCATTGATGCAGAACCTTCCAAGAAGAAAAGGAAGATCAGTTCAAGAAGAATGATGTCTAGAATGCAGTATCGATACATGAAGGAAAGTTCATAGTTCCAGCATGTAGTAGATGGAAACATCGTGGGATACAAGGAAAGATTCGTAGCATGAGGCTTCTCACAAAAAGAAGGCATAGACTACAAAGAGACACTTGCAGCTAGTGGGAGTTGAGACACATGACAGGAAAAATCATGTGTGCAAATGAAAGAAGGCCTTGTATGAGTTCATAAGACACCCATGGGATAACACATACATGATGAGCTTGATGAATATCTGAACCCATGCTACAAGGTTGATGACAAGCTCACAGATGGGTGCGAGAAGAACTTTTGAAAAAGTTCAAGATAGAGGATCTTGGTATCCAGTGATCCTAGATGGATACATAGAATATTAGTAGCAGAGGAAGCTACTTGTCACTCTAGTACAGAATGTTTCAGTGCATAGAGTATAGAAGACAGAGGGAGTATTATGCTTCAGAGGGAGTGACTACAGAAGATCCTAAGGTTTGACATGGTACGACAGGATGGATAGATTACTAGTGACTCTAAGATTTATTGAGAGTAAAGTGGATTCCAACCTTTGCTTCAAGGTTTAAGGTGAAAGACTAGTGATGCTCCTGTTATGTGTCGATGCACTATTTTCTAGGCATGGAGGTGTGGACAAGGGAAGTATGCAGTAGAGATCTTGAAGAGTTTTAGGATGATGGACTGCAAGGCCATGACCACACCTATGGCATCAAACATGAAGCTACTAGGTGATGCTTTATTATAGATGGTTGATGCTACAATGTATCATCAGATGATTGGTTCCTTGATGTACCTAACGAATATGAGACCAGATATTTTCTTTGTTGTGAACACATTGAGACATGTTCACCTGATGGTTGCAAATCATGCAGGGGTACAGTTGATTATGGCTCATGTATGAGGTGAATAAAAAGATTAACGTGGAAGGTTATGTTGATTCAGATTGGGTAGGCAGTGCACTTTAGGGTGTTGCTTCAATATGGGATCATGTGTGATATCTTGGTTTAGCAGGAAGCAATCCTGTGTGGCACTGAGTACGGCTGAAGCAGGGTATGTCGTAGCTTGTTTATCTAGTTGTGAGGCAGTATGGCTGAAGAAGCTATTGTCTGATTTATTTTATCTCCAGATGGATGCTACTTGTATACATTGTGACAACCAGAGTTGCGTGAAGTTGTCAGAGAATCCAGTGTTCCATGACAATTCGAAGCATATCGAGATCAAGTATCACTATATCAAGGATATGGTGCAGAGAGGAACAGTGAAGCTCCAGTATGTTGCTACGGAGGAATAGATAGTTGATGTGTTGACAAAGCCATTGGCTAGGGTGAAGTTCAAGTACTTCAGGGAGAAGCTTGGTGTTCTCCAGATCGAGGTTTCCTCCAAGGGGAAATGATGAGACCTAGAGCCATTCTGACATGGTGAGAGGATTGATTCCTTCCATGGTCAGATGTAAGGGCTGAGCCATTCTATCATGGTGAGAGGATTGGTTCCTTCCTTTTAGATATGATTGCTGAGCCATTCTAATATGACTGTAGGATTGGTTCCTACATGATCAGATATAAGGGTTGTTTCCATTCTTGGAATGGAGGTGCCTGGTCAGTTACCATGAATACTCGATCTAGGACTGAGGGCCTTTCTGATACAACTGTAAGATGTGGTATTACATGATAATATGTGAGCACATGGACATTCTGATATGATTGAGGGATTGGTTTCCACTTGATCAGATATAAGGGATGATGCCATTCTCTAGGAGAATGGAGGCACCTGGTCAGTTACTTGGTAGCTCAATTTGGGATTGGGGGCCATTCTGATATGACTGTAGGATTGGTTCCTACATGGTCAGATGTGAGTGCAAGCCCTTTTGACATGCATGTTGGATTGGTTCCTCGCATGTGCAGATGTAAGTGCAGAGCCCTTTCGAACATGTATGTTGGATTGGTTCCTCGCATGTGTAGAATTTAAGTGCAGAGCCTTTTCGAACATGTATGTTGGATTGGTTCCTCACATGTGTCGAATGTAAGTGCACAGCCTTTCTAACATGAATGCTGGATTGGTTCCTCTCATGGTTAGATGTGAGTGGTGGGCCTTTCTGACAAGGTTGTGGGATTGGTTCCCGCATAGTTAGATGTGAGTACTGGGCATGCCTTTATAATATTATTATAGGATTGGTTCCTACATGATCAGATATAAGTGCTGGGTGGGCCATTCTAACTTAGGGTCAGATATAAGTGCTGAAGAAGGCCTACATGGAGGCTAGGCCTACAACTAGCATGAAAAATGGCTGGCTCTGTAGAACTTCCTGCGACGAGAAGAATCATGAGATAGAACCCATGATGATGATCCAATAGTGATGATGATCCAGATCCAATGATGATCCAGATCCACTGATTATGATCCAGATTGAGTGATGATCCAGATCCAATGATGATGATCCATATTGAGTGATGATTTAGATCCAATGATGATGATCGAGATCCAGTGATGATCTAGATCCAAATGAAGATGACTTGAAGATGAATATGACAAGAACTCAATGATGATCTAGATGATACAGAGAACAAGACTTATGTTGATAAATTGTGTCGATAGAATACCTTCCTAGTTAAGAGGGAGTGTTGATGTAATTGTAACTTCATAATGTATTCATCCAGGATGTGTCCGTAATGTATTTGAGTCATGTCATACCCTGATGTTTATTCTGGGAAGTTTCTATAATGTAAACAAGTCATGTCAAGTCATTGTGGGTAACCCTCCTATTGGTCAAGGCTTAAAGTCCCCGTAGTTGTGGGGCTCTAGGGTTATTAGAATATCCTAGAGAAGTCAAACCTAGGTGAGTCATTGTAAGTTGGGGCAATAGTCCCCACCATTGTGTTAAGGATAAACCTCCTTGTTGGTCGGAGGAGGAAAAGTCACCATAAGTTGTGGGGCACTAGGGTTATTAGAAACTCCTAGAGATGTCATCTCTAGTAAGTAATTGTTAAGTGAGGCCAACATGTTAGAGTGGGTTTCAAGTGAATAAAAGAATATAAATAGAGAGTGAGACTCTCTATTTATTACACACACACTCACTCATTGGGGTGCATGAGTGAGAGGAGAAGTTGCTAGGACAAGAGAGAGGCTACTGCTGTCAGGAGATCATCTTTAGTTTTCGGGTTTACTTTTGGTGCTGACTCTATCTCTGAGGAAGTTGCGGGGTTTTCTCCTTTATGGTTTCCCCGAGGAAAATTATTTGTGTCTCTTGTCTCTTGTGTTTTATTGCTATGCATGTTATTCTCTTAGTTAAATATCCTAAGATCATAATTCTAGCTTGAATGATAAACATCTAACAATGGTTGCATCCTTTTTGAAAAAAAAATTTCTTGTTTGCATCTTTAAAATGATTTACACATATGATTAAAACATTTTTTCTTTTGTTTGAGGGATTTGAATATTTAAAACTGTTTTTCTCACTTTTAAGGTTTGTTTGAGGATTTGCACATGATTGCATCGTTAAAAGAGTTTCCTGTCTCATAACGTTTTCTTGTATCCTGTCTTATAGGGTTTGGGTTTTGAAGGAACTCAAGATGGACACTCTAGTCCAAAGCGATTCCTTGATCACAAGGGAAGACTGGGAAGATAATGTCGTGGAGGAGTTTGCTCTGATTCATGAAATCATGGGCGATTACCCATATATTTCCATGGATACTAATTTCTGTACTTATTTAGAGGAGTTGAAATATATGGTCATAAAGTGTAATGTTGATATACTCAACCTGATTCAAGTGGGTTTAACATTCTTAGACAAGGATGGGAACCTTCCTCGCTGTGACACTGGTAAGCATTGCATCTGGCAATTCAACTTCTCCGAATTTAATTTTGTTAAAGATAGGTATGCGGTCGATTCTGTCCAGCTTTTGCAACGAAGTGGCATTGATTTCAAGAAAAATAGTGAGAAGGGAATAGATGCATGGGTATTTCGTGAGCTTCTAATTTTATCTGGCATTATTTCGAATCATACTATGCACTGGGTCACCTTTCATGGTGCTCATGATTTCGGGTACTTATTGAAGCTTCTAGCATGCCAGTCGTTGCCTCATACATCTCCTTGTTTCTTCAGTTTGATCAACATGTATTTTCCTATAGTGTATGATATCAAGCACCTAATGAAGTGCTGTAACGGTTATCTGTTAGGAGGATTGGATAATGTGGCAAAATTATTGGACCTAAAAAGAATTGGGATGTGCCATCAAGCCGTTTCTGATAGTCTCTTGACATCCTGTGCATTTATGAAACTGAGACAAGTATTTTTCAATGGATCCACTTTAGTAGAGAAATATGCTGGCGTCATATATGGCTTTTAGACTGTTCATTGAGCTTTTGAGATCACAAAGCAAGAAACCCATGTTATGAATTCTCATCTCATAGATTTTCATTTATATGTACTTCATTATTTTTAATTAAGTAACTAAATTATTTTGCAATAGAATTACGAAATACGAAATGCAGTGATTCACATTTATTTTAAATTTGGGTTTGTGTTTGTGTTTATGTTAGAAAATGCTAAAATTTTTGTAGAGATTAACATTTCATATTATGATGCAGTTTGAGCACAATATAGTTTAGTACATAATCGCAAAGTGTGTGATTAACAATGTTTTATTTAAAATTACTAATTCAAAATAATAAATAAATAAATATCATCTTAATAGTTGAGAGAAGTTATATTTCAATAAATATCATCTTAATAGTTGAGAGAAGTTATATTTCAATAAATATCATCTTAATAGTTGAGAGAAGTTATATTTCAATAAATATCATCTTAATATTTTAATATTTGACAACAGAGTTGTATTTAAATAAATATTATATCTCAATATCACAAGCATTGGAAAAAACTAGCTAGCTAGATTTAGCATTTGATTATATATGTATGTGTGTGAGTGTTACAGAGATAAATCTAGTTTTAATTCCATTTAGTGTTTCATTGAGTTTTGAGCAACAATATCTAGATAACCATTTTCAACTACTTAATATAAAGTTAAAATAAGATATCTTAAATCCTCAAGTAAAACCTACTCTAGAGGATGATGTGGGCTCGAGGGTGGTGTGGGTGTCATATATGACTTTTAGAATGTTCATTGACCTTTTGAGATCACAAAGCAAGAAACCCATGTTATGGATTCTCATCTCATAAATTTTTTCATTTATATGTACTCCATTATTTTTAACTAAGTAACTAAATTATTTTGCAATAGAATTTCTTAATTAAGTGACTAAATTATTTTGCAATAAAAATACAAAATGCGCTGAGGAATTGCAAATCTATTGAAAACATAATTTAAGTAATTATTTTGCAATAAAATTACGAAATGCAGTGAGATATCATGAACTGCAAGAGTTTATTTCACATCTATTGAAAACATAGTTTAAGTAATATGATTTTGAACAACCTTCATGGATTGAAAAAACCATAGTGCTCACCCAATCACTAGAGTTAGTCATATTACCATGCGCACCTATCATGTTGTGCATCAATTTCCTGAATTCTAACGTTCTCTTAAAATCCAACGACTTGTTATGATTGCAAATGCAATAACAACAACAACAACAACAACAACAACAATAAAAAATAAAAATAATAATAAAAAAATCAATTGTTCCACATTAATCGATTCAAAGGGATGCACTTATTTGTTTTCCTGCATTATCTGTGGTCGCGTAAATAAGAAGTTTTTTTTTGTTAATATATATTACTTCTTTGAACCATTATTCCACTCACCATCAACCTCAATTCCCTAACTCTTGCTGGTAGATCCTCCAATTCCCCAACTCTCACTGGTTTATACCAAATTTGGCATGTCAAATTAAGCATGTCTAGTTTTAACAAACTAGGTGTGAATGTTGGCATAATGGTTTAAAATTACAGTGTACAACTAATGTCCATTGGATAAGTACCTGCATGAAAAAATACTTAAAATACTAGTCAACAACCAGTGTCTATTGCATAAGTACTTGGATATATAGATAACTACAATAACCCTAGTCATGCATTGTTTGATCGTGGTTGTTATGTGTGGAAGGTGAAATTTTGGAACATATTTCACTCCACGAAGGTAAGTTTTGTTTTTTTCTCTGTATAAGCTTGATTTTTGTTTGTGCGGGATTTTCACATGGTTGCATCCTTTTTGAAAAACAATCTTCTTGTTTGCATACTTAAAATTATTTGCACACGGTTACATCCATAAAACAAGTTTTCTTTTGTATGAGAGATTTGCACATTTAAAACAATATTTCTCACATTTTCGGTTTGTTTAAGGGATTTGCACATGATTGCATCCTTAAAAATAATTTATTGTCTTAGAGAATTTTTTGGTTTCCTATAAGTAGCAATCCAATCCACCCCCCAATACCCTATTCAATCCCCTATATACATAATTATAAACTCCCCCTAATATCTGCTTGTTCAAGTATATTAAAATTACCCCTTGACCCCTATATACTAAACAATATATTATATCATTTTTTAGAGTATGGAATCATCCAAATTAACTCATGCTATAACATTCCCTACTTGGTAAAACCCCCTATGAGTTGATAACAAGGTGCACTATTAAAGCCCTCATTTGTGGCATAGTGAGTTCAAACTTCATTTAGCCTTGTGTGTCATCCATGGGGCAACGTTTGTATGCCTAAACATATAGTGGTAACAAATTGAAATCAACCCAATGTCACACAAGTATGATCGTGAGCCCGGTTGTCAATTCCCCTAATATAAATAAATAAATGATTTCAAAAAATTTAAGATATAATGAATTTATTTTTCATAAAATTGCATGTAAAATTGAATTTTGACATGATTTATTATTTAAATAATTTAACCAAAAAATAATTTATTGGAACCTTTGATTTATTTATAATTGAAACGAATTATTAGGAAATTAATACATGTTTTTGGAAACATTCCCTCTACCTAATAGAAAATGTGTAGTGATAGCTACATTCTTTCTAATAGAAAGAGCAATGCAGTTATCTAGAAGTAACATGGTATGCAACAAATTCCATACATATGTATGTCATGCATTTTTTTCTTCCAAAACCATTAGAATTTCAAGCAACATCAAGTCTAGTATAACTATATTATACACTTTCATTATTATTCTTGAGAGTTACTATCCACATAGGTCCTTATCATCCTTGTTTGATTTCTTAACACCTTCCCTAGGAATTTGTTGACTGAACATACATTAGCATGGTGATGTTTGAAGGTTTTAAACTATGGAAAGGGGATAATTTGTTGACCGGACATACACTAGCATGGTGATTGTAGGTTTTAAATATCGAAAAGGGAGCTGTCTTTTAAATGTAATATCTCGCCATTATGAGATCATAGTGGAATTGGGATTTGTTATTATGTTAATTCATCCCAATACCTACAATTCATATTTTTTGTATTTAGTACTCACGTGGACATTTAATGTTTTATTGGACATAGTGGACATTTAATGTTTTATTGGCCAAGCCTTATGTCTGTAAGCTTTATTGGCCATAAAGTATACAAAATGGGTATAAGTTGTGCCATTGTGTGTAAGCTTTATTGGCCTTAAAGTATACATATAAGTTGTGCCATTGACAAATGCTAAGGCTGAATAGGTAATCTTGATTTCTATATATAAATATATTTTCCATATTTGGGCTAGCTTTTAAAATTATTTATGATAATGGAAAGACATATTCCACCTACTACTTATAAACATTAAATATTAATAAATTTTGTAAATAAAAACACTTAAAATAAACATAAACATTAGAAGCTTTAAGAAAAAATCAATATGAAAATAATGTTCTGCATATTTTTGCAGAAACTATGCATTTTTATCTCGTTATTTAATTTTTGAAGTTACTAATTACACACTTAACACTTAAAGTTACCAACATGATTAAGTTAAAAGGATTTGCAAAAAGTGTGCACTAGGCATGAAAAGTTGGTGTTGGATTAATGGAAAAACAAGCTTTGGATTAATGTCAAAACAAGCTTTTGTGACATGAAAAGTTAGTGTTGGATTAATGGAAAAACAAGCTTTGGATTAATGGCAAAACAAGCTTTTCACACTATGCAAATTTGAAGTTAAGTGGCCGCTACATGGAGAGTGTCCATATCCATAATCATTTGACTTATGGTGAATTTGAATATATCATTAAACCAAAAATGCTAATAATATATAACTTCATGCATTTTCAATCCATAAAATATTAAAAACCATACTGCTCCCTATGTTTTAAATTTAAAAAAGAAAAGACCATACTACTCCAAAGCATCATTCAAAATTGAACCCTTCCGAGAATTGTAAAGTTAAAATTCCCTTTCAAACAAATTTAAAATCTGAATTTTTCCCTTCCAACTAAGAAGGGCATAATTTATATTAACATTTCAAAAGAGGGGAAACATTTGAAATTACCCATCCATAAAAACTTCTCAAGATTTTAAAATTTCTATGCTATAAATTTCAACTCTAAACATTCAAAATATTGGAAATATGATAAATTATAATCACTCACTCACTGCTTAGTTGTACAACATGACTAGTAATCATTGATGACTATGAGACACTAGCCATCGAGATGTGAATCTGACTCCCGAGTCACTTGGTGATGCAATCTAAAGTGTGACAATGTGTCAACAACTACGACTTTAAAAAAAAAACTACTAGTCTACTACTACTCCTGAAACGAGCTCAAAACTTTGTGCCTACTACCTCGCTACCAATGCCCACTCTTTTTTCGTCAAAATGAAATTGAAAAGGTCGGTTCGATGAGTCCTCCTCTATAAGACTTCATTTCTTGCATGAATATCATATTGGACTCATGACAACTATAAACAACATTCAATGTCATGCAAATACAAATATTGACATGTAGCTAGGATCACAAACTATGCAGAGGTTGATTTATGCATTGCTATAGAGAAGTGTCATTCAACACACGATATGGAGGAACAATGGTTATCATGCAAATACAAATATTGACATGTAGCTAGGATCACAAACTATACAGAGGTTGATTTATGCATTGCTATAGAGAAGTGTCATTCAACACACGATATGGAGGAACAATGGTTATTAATAAAATTTAAAAAAAAAATTGTTGGCTCAAGAATAGTCTTGAATTTCATGAATGGCATGATCATGATGTAATAAAATTGCTGGTCTTTACACCCTCTTTGCTTTAAATCTTGATCTCATAGTCATAACTAAGGATTATTATGCATGCACATCCTCACCTTATAATACTAATTGGGTGAAGGCATAAAGACAACCGTAAAATATTAAATGTGTCAAGACAAAAAGAGTAAGACACATGTATAAGTCTTATTATATTAAATTTAAGACATATAAGTCTTTAATTAATGATACAATGATACACATATGACAACTCTGTAAAATTAATGATACACATATGAAAACTTAATATGTTCAAAATAAGTTTGATTGAAAATATATCAGTTTTTCATGTAAAGATTAAAGTTGACCATGTAAATATTAAAAGGTACTCAATTATTAAAAACTTCGAGGTGACCACTACTTTGATTTGACCACGAGGGACGCCTTGGATTATAAGGATTTTATGGCTTTTAAACTTTCAAGATAGGGCAACGCTGATACCCCGTGACTGGAAGAACATCGGTCAGTAGACCCCAGACTGGTTTCATAATCCATGGAATGAAAATGATCCCTTGATAAACCCGTGCTTTAGATGGATGTATTGATCGCACATCCTTCCAATAGTAGTTAGTAGTTCGTGGTTATATGGGAAAATCCACCTCCAAGCCCTCGACTGAACCCATAAACAACAACCACTCCAAACACAAAAATCACATGCAACTCCCAAGCAAGCATAGACAACCATGCATACGGTTCCCATTTACAACTCATCCACTCACGCATAGTCCCCTCTTTGGAAACCTCTCCCTAACGATCTATACTTTTAGATTCCTCCATTCTTTCTCTTTAAGTTGGAATGTTTCAAGAAACAAACTTTAATGTGCTGCACCCCATTAAAATCAGTTCCTTTTGGCATAGAAGCTAGGTATGAGTATATATTCCTATAAAATCACCCAGTACTTACATCCCGCCTCATCCATTCTTGAACTCATGCCATACAGGTAGGGAAGATCCTTTGGGAATGGAACCTGTGGCAGATGGTTTGATACTATATTGACCTCACAAATGAACTAACAGTTGGAGGATATGTCTTGTGGTCATTATGTATGTAATGTTGCAAGCTATTTTACTATAGTGGGATTTCATTTCACATTAACATTCCTCTTCTTCTACTTTAGGTATCTAAAGATATAGATTCATAAGAAGCCAGTTATCTGAGTTTCATCTAGATTCTGTATTAGTTATCTGTAACATTAAAATATACATCCCAAAAAGAAAATATTAAATATAGAAATGAAAAAGGATTAAAGAAGAAAATTCAGTAATTACAAGGCTTAGCATCTTCTCTAACAATTCCATCATGCCCATTAGACGAGTATGGATCCAAAGCAGCATCAGTGTAAATTACCCTGAAATAAAAATCATCAATTCTCTGTGCCCTACATATCATATAGTATGTCAAGTTTTGAAGCAGAATTAAAATATGAAGGGAAACACATTAAGATCCAAAGCTTCCCACGTCTGGATACTTATCCTTGAGAAGTCTTATGGCACGAGGTATAAGCCCATTTTCATTGTAGGCTTCATCCCTTGTGGGTGACTGATTAAAGCAGTGTTCTGGTTCAGATATTAATAACCAGAAGAAGAAAAAGAAATGATTATGCATAGAAAAATACTGAACATACAAACCTTCAGAGCATCAGGACCTTAAGTTATGTATGTGAAAAAAAAAGATTACACATTATAATGGTGGTGGTTAGAAATCATTACCATCCAGACCAGTTCTCAGTCCACATCTTTGGCTTCCCAAGAGAATTAGGTTGGAAATAGTCACCGTAGTAATCATTGCGGTATTGATTATAAATGAATTCATATATCAGTATGAGCCTTTAGATTATAGCAAATTGATAAAGATATGGAAAATGTATGTGGAAAGTCAGACTTCTGTAATTTCACAAAGCTATTATATATAGACTCACAATTGCGTCTGGGGCGTCAGTTTTTTTGCACATCTCCCATACTCATATTTAATGATAATGCCATTTTTACTGCCCAATTTATATATGACTTTCATTTCTCTCCATAATATTTCTCCACTTGTTGATATTCATTCTCTATCTGCACATAACTAACCCAACTTAAAAAACAACCATATTTAATTATACACCAACAGGCTGAATAACTATTACAAGCATAACTGAATCAAATTAAAGAGCCATATTTCATTATATGCACAATGTAAAAAGCTATTACAACCAGACAACTTACCTGTGTCAATATAATAGATCCACCTTGCCATAAAAAAGGTTTTCTTGTTTAATCATCTTTACTATCTTTGCTGTAAAGTTTTCCATCTCATACTAAGGAAAACAGATCAAATATTTAGAATGAGTAGCAATGTTTAAAAGGTAAAAGTAAAAAATAAACATTGAGCTTACAATTTGTTTAACTGTATTAGATTGTAATATTTAATATTTTAATTTTTACTCAACTCAAAAGTAAGGTACTTTTTATGTTAGTCAAAAAAAAGTTTCGAATAAGAGTTTGTCTTACAACTACATATTTTTTAAAAACGCATTCCTCCTCTGAATCTTGACACGTTACTCTTCTTTTTCTTTGATTGTATCCATCCAGTTGATTAATCTATAGTATGCACAAATTTCTATAGCTACAACATGTTACTTAGCTAAATACAAACTAAATTCAACTTGAAATGTTCATGGCTGATTCAAATAAAGGTATTGAGCTATGCATAAAATGTCTATATTTAGAATATATATTGCTAAACCAAATACAAACTAAAATCACCTTGAAAAAGTTCAATGTCTATTCTCAGCTTGATTCCTAGTATGGCATGCAACCAAAGAGGAAAACCTCTGCAAGGTGGCAACATTTCAATAAGTAATAATCTTAATAATCGTCATCTATAAATATGAATGGAAAGCTACTAAAATTGTAGTTTAAAATATCAATAAAAAATGAATTTTTAAAAGTCTTATTTCATTAACCTCTAATTGTATTAAAGATGTGATACTTTAAAGGAGAGTATTTCTGGAGCATGTTTGAATAGTTGTATTGAGGATGCTCTAAAATTTGAGAGCAAGAGTACTCAGTAATTGCAGAACATGTAAAGATATAGGTGAAAACTTCCAATAAAAATAGTTTTTACATATTTTTGATTCCCTCCTTTAAATCCAACAAAATCTTCATAGAGTAGTAAATAAAAATTGTTTTTGATTGGTTAAGACCTAAAAAGTATTGTACCTGGAATAAGACCTAGAAGAAGACCTAAAACAACTCACATTTTTTATAACAGCGCATAACTGTCCTCAACTAAGTTATAAAACGCTTTTGGCATCTTTAAAAAAAAAAAAAAACACAAAGCCCTCATACTCATAAAATTAGACTTAATTTCCTTCCAAACACACCAGAGATATGCCTACATTCCCATAAGTTCATAACAAATTACAAAATGGTATTGTGACTGATTTTTTTAATCCATACATTATTTATATAAAATTAAATATATTTCCATACCCATAATTCCACTCTACTACATAGGCATAAGGTCCTATTCTGAGGTGAGCATAAAGGTCGGCTTGTTCTACTGTCTTCAAAAACCTCACCAAGTCAAATCTTCCCTCAAAATTATACTACAATAAATCATATACCACCATAAATTCATCAACAACACATAGTTCAAGCTGAAACTAACGTAGACATAATAAACCTCATAAAGATTGAAAATGCTTATTACCTGTCGTTTCTCAGGCTTGTTCCCATTCCAAAAGACATACGTCTGAATAACATCAATTTCCCCTCCTTAGCCTTGGCAATAAGATCTGGCCACATCTATTTAATGGCATACAAACTAAATTTAAGTGTACATTTACCAATAATAGATATATTAATTACTAAATGAAAACCTCATACATTACAAACCTATGGTGTGCTTCGTGTGTAATGTATGGATCCAGAGATTAAAATACTGTGCTGTCCATTTATCAGCAAAGCTCTACCATCATAGCTAACATTTGTACTTCCATCTACTTTACAGTTAAATACCCAAACACACATAAAAACTAGAATCCAAAAATGTCTGATAATCCCCATCTCAGTGCTTTGTTATAAAATCTCTGGAAAGCTCGCTGCTTAATTCATTATAGGTAATCCATAGGTATCTAAGTTTCCATAGACCTGCTTTTATTTCTTGCTCTTCTACAAGGGGAGAAAACTGTCTAGTTTTCGGATTGCAGGAATTCTTCGGACAATGGCGTGGATGGAGTACTGAAGCTTGGAAAAAGGGTAGAAAAGAAAAGCCAAAAATTCATGAGGAGAAAACCTTTGCATGGATGTACTTGATGATCCGGTTCCTCATAAAAGGTTCTTGACAGAAGTAAACAGAGAATTTTGTAGTAGGAGGCTCGTGCACCGTCTGATCACGATACGAGTTCATCATTAGCACTAGTTTACCCACTGGGTTTTTCTCTTTTCTCATATTCAAGATGGTTATTACATCAGCCCTATCCAACGATGGATAGAGAAATCTTGCAGCGGTATATGTCACCCAACCCATTATCTAGGCCAAAATTGCTACCCATCCTTTCTGGTTTTGGAGAATAACACGATCTATCCACTAATTTATGAGATTCTAGATCAGTTCAAAATTGTAGTGTCTCCCACCAAGATGTTGGATGCCTGAAATGCATTCAAAATTGCAGTGTATCACACCAAGATGTTGGATTCCTGAAATGCATCGGTAGATACTGAGTACATGTTTGCTTTGAAGAGTTTGGAATGAGGACATTTTGACCTCTTTTTCCTGCTGGTTTTTACTATTTTTTTCCCTGAATCTTTACGGAATTTTCAAAACATTCAAAAACAATGCTAGATATTACAGAGTGTGGAGTGTTGGGGTTTTCCTGTCACCTGATTTCATTTCTGAGCTTAAAATCACTCAACAAACAACATAAATTACAGATTTTGTAGATTAAATTCACCGGATTCGATGAAAAATCATCCTGAAAAAGTCAAAAAGTTTCCTGGTTAGACAACTCCATTTGGAACCCTCACTCACTGGTATATGTTTTCTTTGAAGGGTTTCAAACCTTCACTAAGAAGCTTTTAATAAAATCTTCTTCATTCATTTTTAATAAAATATTGCAAATTAATATAGTTATTTGAGTTTGATTTTTTTTTCTTAATTTTAATTAAATTTAATTGGTTTGTTTTTGGATTTCTTATTAATATGTTGGAAGAGATTTTTTTTAATTATTTAATTATATTTAGTAAAGGAGTATATGATTTAATATGATAAATAATTCATACTATATAAATAGAAATAGTTATTATAATTATATTATAATGATAATTAGTAGTATATAATAATATATATTTATTGTAATATATATTCATATTAATGTTAATGTTATGTTATTTTTTAAATAGGATGTAGGTTTTTTAATTAGGATTTAGTAAAATCCCTTGCCACAGCTACAATTCAAATCCAAATGATAAAAATTCCTATCAAGTAAAATATCATGCAATGAAGCCATCGTATATATGCCCGACCACGATCACGCTCTCTAATCCATGACATTGGAGCATACTTTTGAGGAACTCCTCTTGGAAAATCTCAATACGCTTAGAGCTTGTAGGGTGTGTGCAAGAAGTTGAGGGTCTCTTTTGGCACGTTGGATGCAATACAAAACTGAAAAAACAGGCATCCATCAACTTGCATGGATATTTTGAGACACTTACACAATGAATCTTGCTATCAGTAAAAACCAAGAAATATAGGAAATTGAATGACCTTTCCAAATATATATTTTTTTTCTATTGAAAATGCTGTTAACTATATAAAGTTAGATAAATTTTAACGGGCACTTTTTATTTTTTGGACAAAATATAAGGTATATGTTTTTGTGGGTGCAGCGTCTGAGTGTCTAAATGATGGAATAAACTTACAAAAACCGGTATACATATAGAGAACATATAGGACTAGTGCACGACTATTTTTCCAATAATAAAAATAATATTTTTGATTTTTTTTTTAATTATCTAAGAGATCAAACCTAGAAAATGGTACGTCAATTGTGGGTGCAGCATTTGAATGTCTTAATGCAATTATATGGAAATGGGTTTTTTATAGCATGTAGAGGTTGGTGTTCTTTAGTGCACCATACAATTTTTTTTTAAATGGTTCAGAAGTGAAAGAGATATGGACGAAACACTACCAATGTGTTTTGTGAGTTGAGGAGTGATGACAGAAGATAAATAAGAAAAAAATAGAAAAAAATATGTATTCATGTTAAAATTTACATATTTAGAATTTGCAAAAAAAACCATATATGTTTCTAAAATCTCAAAAAAAATGGAGGTGTGCAGCATAATCAGACGAACCGCTAAACACGAGCATATTGAAAATATGGATATAACGCTGAATTTGCCATGGTTTATCATACTCCAAGGCACATGCATGTTGAATCCGAAGCAAAGTACAAAGCAGACACATAGGCATAGGAATTCCATGAAAGGAGGGAATAAATTTTTGAATTTAAACTAAACGCGAGCGCGATTTAATCATACAAAACGAGTGCACGTTATATAAAAAAAAAACGCGTGTGCATTTTGTGCATACAAAATCACGTGCGTGTTTGTTAAAACCACAAATAGTTTTCATCCTCATTTTCATCTTCTTCATCATCTTCAACTTCATCATCATCATTTTCAACTTCATGATCATCAACATCATGAACATGATCATCACCATCGTCATCATCAACATCATCATCATCATCACCTTTCTCATCATCATCGTGAACATGATCATCACCATCGTTGTCATCAACATCATCATCATCATCACCTTCCTCATCATCAGCATCAACATGATCATCACCATCGTTGTCATCAACATCATCATCATCATCACCTTCCTCATCATCATCATCAACATGATCATCATCTTCATCATGTTCATCTTCATCATCATCATCTTCACCATCATCACCTTCATCATCACCATCGTCATCGTCATCATCATCATCATCACCATTGCCATCATCATCATCAACAACAACAACATTATCACCATCGTCGTCATTGTCATCACCATCACCATCATCATCACCTTCATCATCCTTATCATAATCATCACCATCAACATCATGAACATCATCATCATCATCCTCCTCCTCCTCATCATCATCACCATCATCTTCATCATCATCACCATCATCATCACCATCGTCATCATCATCATCATCACCATTGCCATCATTGCCATCATCATCATCATCATCATCATCATCACCATCAACATCATGAACATCGTCATCATCATCCTCATCATCATCCTCATCATCATCACAATCAACATCATGAACATCATCATCATCATCATCATCATCACTATCATCATCATTCATCATCATCATCCTCATAATCATCATCACCATCAACATAATGAACATCATCATCACCTTCATCATCATCATCATCGTCATCCTCATCATCATCATCATCCTAATCATCATCATCACCATCAACATCATGAACATCCTCATCATCATCCTCATCATCATCATCACCTTCATCATCATCATTATCATCATCATCATCAACATCACCATCATCATCACCGTCATCTTCAACTTCATCATCATCATCATCATCATCAACATGATCATCATCATCACCATCAACATCATGGACATCATCATCACCATCGTCGTCATCAACATCATCATCATCATCACCTTCCTCATCATCTTCATCATCATCACCATTGTCATCATCATCATCATCAACAACATGATCATCATCGTCATTATCTTCATATTCATATTCATCATCATCATCATCATCACCATGATCATTGATCATCGATCATCATCATCAACATCGCCATGTTCATCATCATCCTTATCATAATCATCACCATCAACATCATCATCATCATCATCATCATCACCATCATCTTCATCATCATCACCATCAACATCATGAACATCATCATCATTCATCATCATCACCATCAACATCATGAACATCATCATCATTCATCATCATCATCATCATCATTCATCATCATTCAACATCACCATCAACATCGTGAACATCATCATCATCATCCTCATCATCATCACCATCATCACCTTCATCATTGTCATCATCATCATCAACAACATCATGAACATCATCATCATCCTCATCATCATCATCACCATCATCATCATGAACATCATCATCACCATCATCATCATGAACATCATCATTATCATCCTCATCATCATCATCACCTTCATCATCATCATCATCATCATCATCATCACCATCAACATCATCAACATCATATACATCATCCTCATCCTCATCCTCATCCTCATCCTCATCATCATCATCATTCATCATCATCATCATCACCTTCATCATTGTCATCATCATCATCATCATTCATCATCATTCATCATCACCATCAACATCGTGAACATCATCATCATCATCCTCATCATCATCATCACCATCATCATCATGAACATCATCATCACCATCATCATCATGAACATCATCATCATCATACTCATCATCATCATCACCTTCATCATCGTCATCTTCATCATCATCATCATCACCGTCAACATCATGAACATCATCATCATCATCCTCATCATCATCATCACCTTCATCATCGTCATCTTCATCATCATCATCATCACCGTCAACATCATGAACATCATCATCATCATCCTCATCCTCATCCTCATCCTCATCATCATCATCATTCATCCTCATCATCATGATCATCATCATCATCATCATCATTCATCATCATTCATCATCACCATCAACATCGTGAACATCATCATCATCATCCTCATCATCATCACCATCAACATCATCATCATCATCATCATCCTCATCATCAACATCATGAACATCATGAACATCATCATCATCCTCATCATCATCATCACCATCAACATCACGAACATCATCATCATTCATCCTCATCATCCTCATCATCATCCTCACCATCAACATCATGAACATCATCATCATTCATCCTCATCATCCTCATCATCCTCCGCATCACCTTTGACATCATGAACATCATCATCATCATCCTCACCATCAACATCATGAACATCATCATCATTCATCATCATCATCCTCATCATCATCATCACCATCAACATCATGAACATCATCATCATTCATCATCATCATCCTCATCATCATCATCACCATCAACATCATCATCATCATCATCCTCATCATCATCCTCATCATCAGCTTCGACATCATGAACATCATCATCATCATCCTCACCATCAACATCATGAACATCATCATCATTCATCGTCATCATCCTCATCATCATCATCACCATCAACATCATGAACATCATCATCATTCATCATCATCATCCTCATCATCATCATCACCATCAACATCATGACCATCATCATCATCATGCTCATCATCATCCTCATCCTCATCATCGTCATCACCTTCATCATCATCATCATCCTCACCTTCATCATCATCATCACCATCATCAACATCATCCTCATCATCCTCATCATCATCCTCACCTTCATCATCATCATCACCACCAACATCATGAACATCATCATCATCACCATCAACATCATGGACATCATCATCACCATCACCATCAACATCACGGACATCATCATCATCATGCTCATCCTCATCCTCATCCTCATCAACATCATCATCATCATCATCATTCATCATCAACATCAACATCGTGAACATCATCATCCTCATCATCATCACCATCAACATCATCAACATCATCATCATCATACTCATCATCATCCTCATCAACATGATCATCATCGTCATTATCTTCATATTCATCTTCATCATCATCATCATCATCACCATGATCATTGATCATCGATCATCATCATCAACATCGCCATGTTCATCATCATCAACATCATGATCGTCATCACCTTCATCATCGTCGTCATCATTCATCATCATTCATCATCACCATCAACATCGTGAACATCATCATCATCATCCTCATCATCATCATCATCATCACCTTCATCATCGTCATCATCATCATCATAAACATCATGGACATCATGAACATCATCATCATCCTCCTCCTCCTCATCACCATCAACATCACGAGCATCATCATCATCATACTCATCCTCATCAACATCATCATTATCATCCTCCTCCTCATCATTCATCATCACCATCAACATCATGAACATCATCAACGTCATCATCATCATCATCACCATCAACATCATCATCATCATCCTCATCATCATCCTCATTATCATCATCATGAACATCATCATCATTCTCATCATCATTCATCATCACCATCAACATCGTGAACATCATCATCATCATCCTCATCATCATCACCATCATCCTCATCATCATCATCATGAACATCATGAACATCCTCATCATCCTCATCACCATCAACATCATGAACATCATCATCATCATCATCATCATCATCAGTCATCATGCCCATCAACATTGTGAACATCATCATCATCATCCTCATCATCATCATCACCTTCATCGTCGTCGTCGTCGTCATCATCAACATCATGAACATCATGAACATCATCATCATCCTCATCACCATCAACATCATCAACATCATCCTCATCATCCTCATCATCATCATCACCTTCATCATCATCGTCATCCTCATCAACATCATCATCATCATCATCATCATGAACATGATCATCATTCATCATCATCATCCTCATCACCATCATCAACACGATCATCATCATCACCATCAACGTCATCATCATCATCATGAACATGATCATCATCATCACCATCAACATCGTGAACATCATCATCACCACCATCAACATCATGAACATCATCATCCTCCTCCTCCTCATCATCAACATCAACATCATCATGAACATCATCATCATCATCCTCCTCCTCATCATCACCATCAACATCATGAACATCATCATCAACATCATCAAGATCATCATCATCATCCTCATCATCAACATCATGAACATCATGAACATCATCATCATCCTCATCACCATCAACATCATCATGAATATCATCATGAACATCATGAACATCATGAACATCATCATCATCCTCATCACCATCAACATCATCATGAACATCATCATCATCCTCCTCCTCCTCATCATCACCATCAACATCATCAACATCATCATCATCATCCTCATCATCAACATCATGAACATCATGAACATCATCATCATCCTCATCACCATCAACATCATCATGAACATCATCATCATCCTCCTCCTCCTCATCATCACCATCAACATCATGAACATCATCATCGTCATCCTCATCATCAACATCATCAACATCATGAACATCCTCATCATCCTCATCATCCTCATCACCATCAACGTCATGAACATCATCATCATCATCATCATCATCATCATCATCATCATCATCCTCATCCTCATCATCAACATCATGAACATCATGAACATCATCATCATCCTCATCACCATCAACATCATCATGAACATCATCATCATCCTCATCATCATCACTATCAACATCATGAACATCATCATCATCATCCTCATCATCAACATCATGAACATCATGAACATCATGAACATCCTCATCATCCTCATCACCATCAACGTCATGAACATCATCATCATCATCATCATCATCATCAACATCATCAACATCATGAACATCCTCATCATCCTCATCACCATCAACGTCATGAACATCATCATCATCATCATCATCAGTCATCATGCCCATCAACATCGTGAACATCAACATCATCATCATCATGAACATCATGAACATCATGAACATCATCAACATCATGAACATCATGAACATCCTCATCATCCTCATCACCATCAACGTCATGAACGCCATCATCATCATCATCATCATCAGTTATCATGCCCATCAACATCGTGAACATCATCATCATCATGAACATCATCAACATCATCAACATCATCAACATGATCATCATCATCATCATCATGAACATCATCATCATCCTCATCACCATCAACATCATCATCATCCTCCTCCTCCTCATCATCACCATCAACATCATGAACATCATCATCGTCATCCTCATCATCAACATCATGAACGTCATGAACATCCTCATCATCCTCATCACCATCAACGTCATGAACATCATCATCATCATCATCATCAGCATCATCATCATCATCAGTCATCATGCCCATCAACATCGTGAACATCATCATCATCATGAACATCATGAACATCATCAACAACATCATCATCATCATCATCATGAACATCATCATCATGAACATCATGAACATCATCATCATCATCATCATGAACATCATGAACATCATCAACATCATCAACATCATCATCATCATCATCATGAACATCATGAACATCCTCATCATCCTCACAACCATCAATGTCATGAACATCATCATCATCATCATCATCATCATCATCGGTCATCATGCCCATCAACATCGTGAACATCATCATCATCATCCTCATCATCATCACTATCAACATCATCATCATCATCCTCATCATCAACATCATGAACATCATGAACATCCTCATCATCCTCATCACCATCAACGTCATGAACATCATCATCATCATCATCATCATCATCATCGGCCATCATGCCCATCAACATCGTGAACATCATCATCATCATCCTCATCATCATCACTATCAACATCATCATCATCATCCTCATCATCAACATCATGAACATCATGAACATCCTCATCATCCTCATCACCATCAACGTCATGAACATCATCATCATCATCCTCCTCCTCATCATCACCATCAGTCATCATGCCCATCAACATCGTGAACATCATCATCATCATGAACATCATGAACATCATCATCATCATCATCATGAGCATCATCATCATCATCCTCATCATCAGTCATCATGCCCATCAACATCGTGAACATCATCATCATCATGAACATCATGAACATCATGAACATCATCATCATCATCATCATCATGAACATCATGAACATCATGAACATCATCATCATCATCATCATGAACATCATCATCATCATGAACATCATGAACATCATCAACATCATGAACATCCTCATCATCCTCATCACCATCAACGTCATGAACATCATCATCATCATCATCATCATCATCGGTCATCATGCCCATCAACATCGTGAACATCATCATCATCATCCTCATCATCATCACTATCAACATCATCATCATCATCCTCATCATCAACATCATGAACATCATGAACATTATCATCATCCTCATCACCATCACTATCATCATGAACATCATCATCATCATCCTCCTCATCATCATCACCATCACCATCATGAACATCATCATCATCATCATCCTCATCATCAACATCATGAACATCATGAACATCATCATCATCCTCATCACCATCAATGTCATGAACATCATCATCATCCTCCTCCTCCTCATCATCACCATCAGTCATCATGAACATCATCATCATCATCATCCTCATCATAAACATCATGAACATCATGAACATCCTCATCATCCTCATCACCATCAACGTCATGAACATCATCATCATCCTCCTCCTCCTCATCATCACCATCAGTCATCATGCCCGTCAACATCGTGAACATCATGAACATCATGAACATCATGAACATCATCGTCATCATCATCATGAACATCATCATCGTCATCCTCATCATCAACATCATGAACATCATGAACATCCTCGTCATCCTCATCACCATCAACGTCATGAACATCATGAACATCCTCATCATCCTCATCACCATCAACGTCATGAACATTATCATCACCATCATCAGTATCATCATCATCATCAGTCATCATGCCCATCAACATCGTGAACATCATCATCATCGTGAACATCATCAACATCATCATCATCATCATCATGAACATCATCATCATGAACATCATGAACATCATGAACATCATCATCATCATCATCATCATGAACATCATCATCATCATGAACATCATGAACATCATGAACATCCTCATCATCCTCATCACCATCAACGTCATGAACATCATCATCATCATCATCATCATCGGTCATCATGCCCGTCAACATCATGAACATCATCATCATCATCCTCATCATCATCACTATCAACATCATGATCATCATCCTCATCATTAACATCATGAACATCATGAACATCATCATCATCCTCATCACCATCAACATCATCCTCATCATCATCCTCATCATCATCACCATCAACATCATGAACATCATCATCATCATCATCATCCTCATCATCAACATCATGAACATCATGAACATCCTCATCATCCTCATCACCATCAACGTCATGAACATCATCATCATCATCCTCATCATCAACATCATGAACATCATGAACATCCTCATCATCCTCATCACCATCAACGTCATGAACATCATCATCATCATCCTCCTCCTCATCATCACCATCAGTCATCATGAACATCATCATGATCATCATCCTCATCATCAACATCATCAACATCATGAACATCCTCATCATCCTCATCACCATCAACGTCATGAACATCATCATCATCATCATCATCCTCATCATCAACATCATGAACATCATGAACATCCTCATCATCCTCATCACCATCAACGTCATGAACATCATCATCATCATCATCATCATCATCATCATCAGTCATCATGCCCATCAACATCGTGAACATCACCATCATCATCACTATCAACATCATCATCATCATCCTCATCATCAACATCATGAACATCATGAACATCCTCATCACCATCAACATCATCATGAACATCATCATCATCATCATCATCCAAGTAGTGATGCATTTATTTTTGTTGATGTGTATCTATTCACAAGTGTACTTGACATAGATATCTACAAATGTTTTGTGACACTACCACCAAGCTTGGGAAAGTCCTTGTAAATGGTTACATGGATGGAGGTGTGGCTCTTTGGGAAGTGGTGAGGTTGTGGATCCAACAATCCAAAACGTCTTTGTGCATATCACCATCATATTTAGGTAATGAAATTATGGTGTCTATATAGAAGATACAAATAGAAACCATAGGTTGAAGTTTAAGGGATTCAATGAATGCAAAAGCAAATTCTTGTACAATAATTTGTAGACTATGTTCTTCATTGTCATATTAATAATTGTTTGTAGGATCCATTAAGAGGTAAACATTGTATAAATATTAAGGGAGGAAAAGGGAAACCTTCAACTATGGATATGGTTAGGGCTCTTCGAAAGAGTGTTGTTTGAGTATTGAAGTGTTTCATATTATTTTATTTTTAATTAATCTCGTTTAGCCGTGCACCCACCTCATTTATTGTAAATGACAATATCGCGTGTGCGTTTTGGATTTATAGATCGCGTACACGTTTTTACTAAGCAAATCGCGTGTGCGTTATTTGACTGTTAAAAACACTGAATTGTCATTATCCGAGAGAAACTTCACTGCGTGTTTCTCTAAATTTGGAATTACCGTGCAATGTTTTTCAAGAGCACGAGCCTTTCTTTGAAAATACTGACAATCTACACCATCTCCATCCGTCTCCATCATTCTTTTTGTTATTGTTAGAATAATCCGTCAGGATTATTGTAAATAAATAAAAATAGGAATATGAATAGATAGGAAGCCAAACAGGCTGAGCAGAAGGTGAAATCCAACCGCCATGAGATTTGTATAAGTATAGGCTTTTGCATTGGAATAGTTAATCGAATCGGGAGTTATTACCAACAAGTGGTATCAGAGCAAGGCTGCCTGCCTGCCGTAACTCCTGCCTGCTGCATTTCAGCCCTGGCATTCTGCCTACTAGTCTGCTCCTTCAGGCTGCCTGCCCATCGCCAGTCTGCCCCTGCGCGCATTCATTATGTGCGTTTATTTTCTGCCTGAGTCTATTCTCTGCTAGAACATTATTATACCTAACCCTAATTCCTAATTGCACTCCTCGGCCGTTGTGACAGTATTTCTCCAGCGAGTTCCTGGCCTCGACTCTCTTCTAGTCTTTGCTGAACTCGTCGAGGTGAGATATTGCCCGTAGGGAATCCAAAAACCCTAATTTTCATGCCATGTCAAGCCGGATACATTTCCAGCTTGTTTTTGCGACCTGTGATTGTCTGCGAGGAGAGACAGCTGCTAGTATTCTGTGCTATTCTGGAGATTGCCTTGAAGTCTGAAGGCGTTGTGGAATAGTGTTCCTTTCCTCGAACCAGTCGTAGCAGCATGCCGAAGTTACCATTTAGTAGATAGTTGCGCCTATTTTGGAATGTCACGAACCCTAGATCAACGTTTCTGGTTATAAACATTTACGATATTTAGTTTCTTGGACATCAAGTGATTGCATACTGTCGATAATATACTGGTGATCGATAATATACTGGTGATTGCATATATATACTGTGTTGATGAGCCTGTGACTCGATGATAATATACTGTGTTTTACATACTGCGTGGAGATGTGAAGATTGCTGCATGGAGATGTGAAGGATGAGCGTGGAGCCTACATATTTTTTGTGCTGAGACCTACCTGGAGGAGACTGCGTGGAGGAGACCGGCGTGAAGCTTGTATTGAAGACTGCATTGATAGACTGCGTGGAGAACCTGAAGAATGCGACCTGTTAACCTGAAGAATGTGACCTGAAGAATGATACCAAACCTGAAGAATGTGACCTGTTACACTATATTGTGACTCATATATTTTTTTGAGATAGCTGCTTTTGAGCTAGCTATATAATACTGTGTTGAGTTTATATCTGCATGGACTGATTTGCTTTCACTAATATATGTTGAGCATGGACTGCATCTTGTATTGGAGATGATGTTTTTTTTTGGGGGAATGCACAAACCCTAGACTGATTTTTTATGAAGACTGCACACTATTGTATTGGAGACTGCCTATTGATAATTGAGGTAGGATTGGTGTGACCGCGTTGAGCGTCTGGCGACTATTTTGAAGGTTGCATTCTATTTGAAGGCTGCCTTGGAAGAATAATTAAATCTTCTGGTTTTATTCTATTGATTGATATAAAAATTGAAGACAGACTGATATATGCTGACTGATATATATACTGTGCTGCGGCCTGCCAAGAATACTGCTGCGTGCCATTGATATGGGTTGAAGACTGTTGCTGGTGTAAGAGAAATGACCTTCTATTTATACCTGCGTGAAGAGTGCCTTCACGCGCTGGAGGAGACAGCTGCGTGGTGTTGAGAGGAAGATTGGAGAATGCGTTTTGGGACTGCGTTGTGATATATGATGGTATCACTTGTTGAAGATTGCGTTGATCTATATATCGACTGCGTTGTGATATATCGACTGTGTTGTGATATATGATGGTTGAGTGTATTATTTGTTGCAACCTATCTTGTGACTGCGTGTGACTGCGTTGAGTGTATTATTTGCTACTACCTATGAAGATGGAGATGCGTTGAGCCTGCGCTGGAGATTAATATAATGCATATGTTATATATTGCTACTGATATATGCTGATGGCACACGGATGAAGAGTTGGAGCTGCTTGCAATCAACGTTGAAGCTAGCTAAAGCCTGAAGCCTGCGTGTGCTTGTCGTGAAGCTATGCCTGAGTGAAGCCTGTGAAGCTGTGAAACTACGTGAAGGTAAACTCTTGGAGCTGTAATTGTTTGTGACAGTTGACACAAAACCCTAATTTGTGCCCTAATTCCTCTGGTGATTGATATCACTGAGTTGTGGAGCTGAGTATATTGAAATAATATATGCTACAGTTTTGGAGCTGAGTATATATTGAAAGCTGTTGTCCTTTTTGCTGGTTTCACCATTTGCATTGCTGCCTTTTGGAAGACCCTGTACTGAATTTCTTCTCCCTAAAATTGCTGCGAATTGAAGCTGCGATACTATTATTGTATCTCTTTAAAACCTGAAGTTGCATTGTACACCTTGGCAGAGACTGTAGAC
>LPNX010318478.1:316778-345500 GCA_001517045.1 Pseudotsuga menziesii | reverse complement strand
TTTTGAATTCCTTCAACGCCATCAAGAATGGTCTCTTAAGTGAGCCTGCCTCTTGTTTTGAATTTCCTTCAACGCCATCAAGAATGGTCTCTTAAGTGAGCACATTTTTTCGTCCTCAATCCATACGTCCAAATTTATAGCCATAGATTGTACTATCCGGCTTGACCATCTGTCTGAGTTCCTTTTTTATTATAAACCTTAAAGCAACTGAGAAATTGTAGACATATTCCCCAATCAAATAGATTGAACACAATGTAGGCAGGGATATACATTTACTTGTGCAATTTTACAAATCCCATTTTGAAAAAAAAAAATTTGTTTTTAATTTTTGTCATCAAGTAAATGAAATGTACAATTAATTTATTAATGTCATTTAAAATGTAAACTTTTTGAAATCCCTTCATCAATGAAGGGCTGCATGAATATATAACCTTCAATATGAAATTAAGACCAGCCCTTCAATCTTGATCCCTGCTGGCGACGACAGCAAGTAATTTTTTTTTTTTAAATTTCACCCACCGTCGATATAGCGACGGCAATGCAAATATTTTTTTTAATAAAATTTCACTCACCGTCGATATAGCGACGGCACAACGTGGGTATAGCGACCTAATAACGTGGGTATAGCGACGACATTGCGTGGCTATAGCGACAGAATTACATGGCTATAGCGACGGATTGGATGTCCATTTTTAAAAAAACATTGTACAGAGCGTGGCTATAGCGACGGCAAGGCGTGGGTATAGCGATGAAATTGCGTGGCTATAGCGACGGCTTGGATTTCCATTTTAAAAAAACCTTGTACAGAGCGTGGCTATAGCGACAGGAAGGGGTCGTCACTCTTACGACACAAATTAGGGGTCGTCTCTATTGCGACGAAACAGTTTCCACGGAACAAAAAACACTTAGACGTGGCAATATCCACACTTTTCGGTGGATATTGCCACGTTTTTGCCGTGGCAAAATTGATCACTTGTACTAGTGTAATTAAATAAGTCACCTAAGTTCTAAGAGTTTAGGACTCATAATACCTTACCCACATCCAGCTCAGAATATGTTTGATTGATTTCACTTTGGCATACTATCCTTTCAAGTTTCTTAGATCATATATAATCATATAAAATTAACTTAATGATCGAATTGATTATATAGAATTTTATAGAACTGACTAACAGCTGCTAATTGCCACGTTTATAAACATGTTTTCATCAATCTCTTAACGTGTCATTTTACTCTTCTTTGATTGAGAGCACCTTCAGAATCAAAGATTCTGAAGGTGCTCTTTTATAATTTTAAATTGGTAAATCATAAAAGAGCTGATCTCCCTTAATCTTAATGAGAAATGAAGGGGTTGTTGCTGGCTTCCAACAAATGGCGACAACCTGGGCGAACCAGTTATCTCTGCTTGTACAAAATGATAAAAACGAAATCTTAAAACCTGTTAAAAACAATAAAAAATTCTTATTCTACATAAACCATTATTTATTCACACTCATAAGTATAACTAAAAAATATTCCATCTTTTGAAACATAAATTTGATTAGGGATAAACTTAAAAACACCTTGGTCGAAACAAAGTACTTCATAGTAAGGATAACCTAAACCATCAGCATAGAGTATAGAAATCTACTTCTCTGAAAACTTTCTAGAATCTGTTCCGTAACATAATAATTTTTTTTTTTTGTTTACTTTTCTTTTCTTTTAAAACAATAATTCTGCCTGAAGACTATTATCTGGGTATGGTATCCCAATGTGATAGTATCATTCACGAGAGCTGTCTGAAATAAGCAAGCCGGCTCGTGATGAGACCTCTTGTCTTTTTATTTATTTTTAAATCAAAAGCCATCACCCTGGTGATCAGAAATGAAGTTATTCCAGATAGCACTAATGATCATGATTAGGACGGCTCGTGATGAGACCTCCTATCCTTCAGTCAAAAGTTATGTTTTTATTTCAATTTCATCTTTTAATTTTCATAAAATGAGAGATCATTACCCAACATGGTGACCAAATGGTAATGTCAGTCATTAATATCACCAGAAAATGAATCAGCTGGCTCGTGATGAGACCCCTTATCTTTTGGTTTCTAAACCAAAAGCCATTACTAGTTTCCTTATAATGTCATACTAGTGATATTTGTGATTCTGATCGGATCGGCTTATTCCTAAGACATTCCGTCTCTCATTTTAGGATTTTATTGATTGGAACAAACCCTAAATAGTTTTCAGATGATAAATACTTTTCTAAGACTGATGATAGAGGTCTATAAGAGTTTTTCAAAAGTACAAGCTTCGAAGAAGACATTTAATAAGATATCCCCACTTTTAAAGAAAATAACAAGATGAGGAATAATCTGAGAAACACTTACAAATAAAAACAATGAAGGTATTTTGCAGATTTTAAGAAAATTTGATCATCCTACACAAATTTTGAAAGATTGCAGTCTAATATGATAATTTTTCGGGATGATGAGTAAACTGATTTTATTTATTTACATTTATTTATACAGCTGTTGACTAAACATTGCTGACTGATTATACACAAAGATTTGACAGTCTGAAATATTTAACTTAACAGAATTATAACTAGCTGAAATAATCAGCATGATGAATTATAATTTTAGTTTATGTACAAAAACATAAATTTATTTACAGACAGGAATCATAGTTTATGTATAAAAATATAAATTTATTTACAAACAGCAAATAAATTATATACATTTTAAGTCAGAAAATATTAACATAAATATTTTTCCAGAATCAGTCCATTCACAGGGAATGTTTTGGACTGTCCTTCAAGTGTTTGCAATCGAAAGGTACTTGGGCCTATTTTCTCAGAAATAACAAAGGGACCTAACCATAGTTTCTGAAACTTAGTATGATCTCCCTTCTCCTTGTGAAATTTATCCCATTTTAAAACTAAGTCTCCCACCTGAAATTCTCGATTGAAACTACAAGATTGGTCAAACCATGATTTCACAATCTGCTGATGTTTTGTAAAGTGTTGTTTTGACTTTTCTCTTTCTTCCTCCAGTTTTAACAATGTATTAATTCTCTTTTCCATTGCTGGACACTCTTCATCTTGGACAGACTGAGCTAACTGCAATGAAGGTAAGAACATATTTGGTGGTAAAATAGCTTCAGTTCCATATCCTAAGAAAAATGGTGAGTTACCTATTGCAGCCTTAGGAGTTACTCTGTCTGCCCAAAGGGCATTGAACAATTCTGTATGCCAATTACGATAGTGAACTGAAATAGTTCTTTTAAGAATTTTCAATAGATTTTTGTTTGTTGATTCAGCTAGACCATTCCCATGAGGATGATAGTTAGCTGAATACCTGATTCTTATTCCCTTCTCTAAAGCAAACTGAGTTAACTTGATTGATGAAAAATATGAAGCATTATCAAAGACAAGGGAATCTGGGATTTCAAACCTTGTTATGATAAATAATTCCAAAAATAATATAACCTGATTGGTATTTACAATTCTTAATGGTGCAGCTTCTACCCAACGAGTGAAATAGTCGGTTGCAGTTATTATGTATTTGTGTTGCATAGATGAGGGAGGGTTTATTGGACCTACTATATCAATACCCCATTGCTGAAAGGGTCTTTCAGCTGAAACAGGTTGTAAAGGAAAAGCAGGTTTTTTAACCCTTCCTGCAGCAAGTTGACATTCTTGGCATTTTCTAACAAAAGTATAGGCATCTCGAAACAAAGTGGGCCAATAATAACCATCCCTGAGAATTTTGTGTGCAGTGGTCTCTCCACCAAAATGGCCTCCTGCTGGTCCAGAATGTAATTCTTTCAGAATTACTTCTGTTTCATCTTTATCTAGACATCGAAGGTATACTCCATCTGAATTTTTCCGAAAGAGAATATTATCAATTAATAAATAAGGAGCAGACTTCAATCTGATTTCTCTTTTCTTCTTTGGTTCTAAGTAATCAGGGGCAGCCCCTGTTTCCAAAAGTATCCGTATGTCTGTGTACCAGGAATCTTGAGGTGGTGGATAAAAATAAATTTCTCTGGTAAGTAAAGCCTCATCAATAACAACTTCAGCTTTATCATTAGGTAATGAGCAGCTTCGGCAGCTAATTTACATAGTCCTTGACCTTTGACTATCGTTGAGGGTTTAATCTCTAAGTCATATTCTTGAAGAGCTGTCATCCAAGGTGCCCTCTTTTCACCTAAGTCTTTCTGTACTAACAAGTTTCTGACTGAGGAATAAGGGACGATTATTTTTTTTATAGATTTCAGTAAGTATGGAAGAAAATGTTTGACAGCTTTAAAAACGGCAAAGGCTTGTTTATCAACTTCATGGTAATTAAGTTCAGTACCTTTGAAATTTGAACTCATGAAGGAGATTGGGACTTCATTATTTTGCTGATTTAATTGAGTTAAAACTGCTGCATATGAAATATCAGAAGCAAAAGTATACAATATGAAATCCTTATTAAAGTCTGGGATTAGAAGGCTAGGAGCTTCTGAGATGGCTTCTAAAATTTTCTGAAATGATTCTTTTTCAGTTTGTCCCCAATTAAAAATAGCATCTTTCTTAATCATTTTCTGCAAAGGACGTATGATCTCGGAAAAACTGGGAATGAATCTCCTTACAAAATTTATTTTGCCGAGAAATGATTGCATTGCCTTCTTGCTAGAAGGATAAGTTATCTTTGAAATGGCTTGGGTTCTTTCAGGATCAATCATGATTCCGTGCTTAGAAACCACGCAACCTAATAAGATACCTTCTGAAACAACAAATATTGTCTTTTTAGGATTTAAGGATATTCCAAATTTTCTGCATCATTCAAATACTTTTCTAAGATTATTAAGATGATCAGGTCGATGTTTAGAATATACAGTAATGTCATCCAAATAGACAACGACTGAATGATTAATTAAACCTCTAAAAGCAATGTCCATTGCCCGTTGAAAGGTTGCTCCCGCATTGATTAACCCAAAGGGCATCTTGCGGTAGGCATATGTTCCCCATGGAGTTCTAAAAGCAGTTTTCAATTGATCATCTGGGGAAACCAATATTTGGTTGTACCCTGAGAAACCATCCAGAAGTGATAGTATCTCAGCCCCAGACACCTTTTGAAGAAGTTTTTCCATGGGAGGAAATGGATAGTTATCCTTTTCAGAAGCTTTATTCAGATTTCTAAAATCTACACATAATCTAATATCCCCGTTTTTCTTCCTAACTGGAACTAAGTTTGCCACCCATTGAGTATTCCTGATGGGAAAAATGATCTTGGAAGCTACCAATTTATTCAGTTCCTTTTTGATTGTTGGTTCTAATGATGGGTGATATTTCCTTAACTTCTGTTGAAAAGGTTTTGACTCTTGTTTAATCGGAATTATGTGTTGCATTACTTGTGTGTTGAAGGTTTTCAGGTCATCATATGTCCAAGCAAAAACCTCTTTAAATTCCTTAAACAATTTTATAAAAGATGTTTTTTCTACAGGGTTGCAATCTATTCCAAGATTTATAGTTTGAGGATTTAGTTCTGTTCCTAAATTGATGGTTTCATACCTCATTCGAGAGCTGTTAGTTTTACAATTAGGAACAGACCTAAACTTATCCTGCAGATCAAAGAAATTTTCTAATCTTAGTACTGAATTAGGGATTGGTTTTACCTGTTCAAAATCTTTTTCAACTGAACAAAAATAATTTATTACCGAAAAATCCCGCAGATTTTCATCATGAGTGACTTCATCTATCGCTGAATCTTTAAAGGTATCCTCGTTCATCAGAAAATTCAGCACCTGCACATCATTGTAAAATACACGCCAGTTAAAAATATTGTCAAGTATGGAAGGTCTAAAAATCAATTCAACAGAAAAGAAATCTGGTGTAAGATTTTCCGAAGGAATTAACTTTGATGCTACGTTTTCCAACAAATCTGCTTCTTGATTTTGACTTCTAGGAACAGAATTAATGTTAAATGCATCAAAATGTGAGATAAGGTTCCATACCTCCCGTTGATAACTCTGTAAATGTTCAGATAAACAATGAATAGAGTTACGGACCTGTCTGACAATGATCTCAGAATCGCCATATACAATTAATTCTTTGATGCCCAAATCAATTGCCTTTTTCAAACCTTGTATTAAAGATTCATATTCCACCGTATTGTTTGTACAATTAAATTCCATTCTACAAGCTATACATGTTTTATTTCCCTGAGGGTCCATTAGTAAGCAACCAGCTCCTGCTCCTTCTTTAGATTTCGCACCATCAAAATATAACGTCCAGATAGAACTATGCACAACCACTTTACTTTCTATAATATTTACAATATTCAGATTATCTACATCATTAATGGTTTCCTTGAATGAAGAGTTAGGAGAAACATATGTCACATTACAAATTTCAAATTGCTGTTTATTTTCAGATAAGGCATAATTTTCAGCCTTAAAATTACCAAATCCTAATTCATACATGTAATTCCCCATAATACAATCTGAAAATAAAACAGGTTCACTAGGATCATGCAATTCTCTGACAGTATGTTTCATATATCTTTCTCCATTTATCTTTATCTGATTTGACTTTCCGTTCTTAGGTAACCACAATGTTGACCAATCAGTGGCAAAGAAACCGTTCAGCTGTTGAGACCAATCCCTACTTAAGAACAACCCAAATGCATCTGGAATATCAGCAACAACAATATCTATGATTTGATAAACCGAAGGGTTACAAGCAATCCTGACTAAGACATCTTTCATTTCCCCTACAACCTTTACATTTGTCCTATCCAATTGAGTTATTTGTGAATTAGATGGAACATATTTTCCATTCAATTTCTTGCCTACTGATAAAGGCAGCACATTGGAGGATGCTCCAGAATCTACCATGCAGTTATGAACATTCCTATTGAAAATTTCAAAGGTAAGTAAGAATGGAGGTGTAGTTGATTTAGAATTCTTACCTATCAGCGAAGCTTTGTCAGCCGTTGCTTTTCCTTTTTCAGTTGCTATTGGATCATTATTAGAACTATTTGTAGCAACATTTTGTTTTGCATTAGGAATAATTGAACTCACTGCGGGATTTATAACATGACTATTAGGCATTGGATAGATTTGAAGAAGATCATACATAATGATGTTTGCACGAGTCTTCTTTAAATCTTCAATTATATCATATTGTAAATCTAATTTAGGAGTATTTTGAATAGGCTGGGTAACCTTGGTTGGTTGAGTCTGCTTGCCGGATTGAGCTTGTTTATTAGGTTGTGAGTTATTGTTGTCATTATTTGTGGTAGAGCTTGATGAAGCTCCGGGAGTGTTTGCGAATGATATACTATGAGTGTTATAGGCATGTTGTCCTGTAGGCGGGCTTTTATTTTCATGTTCTTTCACAAGACTGTCCCAGAAATGACCGTTAACTTGTTGTGGTTCTTCTGATTCTTCATCATTTTCTGATTCGTCTTCTTCTTCGTTTTCAGTTATTTCTTGATTAGAGGGAGTTTCAGATAAAGATAAAACAACTCGAATTGTATTAAAAATCTCTTCATTTGCTGCTATGTCCGGAGGTGTACTTTTATTATTTGCATTCGGGTTTTGTCTATACTGATTTCTGAAAAATCCCCTAGAAGAAGAAGCTTCAGAATTAGTTTTCTTTAACCCTACAACTTCATTGATTAATGTTCGAATAGTGTTTTGAAGCTGTTCTATATCAAATGCTTTGTCTTTATCTGAATTGGGTTTTTCGGTCTTCCTACGAGGGAAAGAGTCTAATTTCCCGCTTCTATCTGGTTCATAGGACATAGAATCCTTCTCGACTTTAATGGCTTCCTCAAATGTTTCTATTAATGTTGTTTTCCCAGCCCTCCTAACGAACATACCGGAATATTTTGGTAAGGCTGACGAATAATTTTCAATAATTATGTCTTCCGGAGTTTGAGAGGCCATCGGGATTTTATTTTTTAATGTCAGAAACCTTTGATTGAAATCTTTGATCCTTTCTTTAGGCTCCATTTTAATCCTAGATAACTCTAGAGCTAAAAGAGCGGGTGTTTTATCTTCCCCGAATTTAGCTAGAAAGGCTTTATTAAATTCCCCCCAATTTGTGATTGATCCCTATACTAATGAAAACTACCAGGTGGAGTCTCTTCCTTCAAAAGTTAGAGGAAACAATCGACAAACTACATCTTCATGCTGAACGTTCAAAGTTTGAACAGCCAACATAAATTTGTCAACATGCACCTCTGCAGGTTCTTTGTCATCTGGGTTAAACTTAGGGAGGAGTTTATCTGAGTGTTTAGGAAAAGGATGCTGTACTCCAGGGACTGCTACAACACCTGTTCTTAGCCACAGGAGTTGTGGATTTGGTGGATTAGGTGGAGGATTACCTCCTCCTCCTACAGGTACATTTCCTGCCATTGGACTTCTTTCAGCACTTGAGGAACTTCCTGAATTGGAAGGTCCTGGACTATCAAGTGGTGATTCAACGGGAGAAGGTGGCTGATCAAAACCGTCTTCTGCAGTAAGTCTTCTAGCAGTGTTTGTTTGAGTAGTTTGTCTGTGATGAATTCTAATTTGATAACGTGGAGTACTATCAGCTTCTTGTAAATCCCGAGGGACTATGTTCAATTGTGGATTATGTCGTTGTTGCCTAGGAAGACCATAATCTATCGGAGATAAACCAAGTTGATTGGCATATGCTCTGGTAAGAATATGTCGTGATTCTTCCAAAGTTCGAATGCTTTGTTCAGGAGTAAATGGGGATGTGATATGATCACGCTCAAGGATGCTCCTAACAGTGTTTATAAACGGTGATCTGCTGGTTTCTGGAGGTTGTTGGCTAGTTGTAAATTTCTCATCAATTTTCCCTGCCATTAATCATTAATAGGCCCTCCTTCTAGCGCCATTTGTTGGCCCGAATTTCTGACCTAGGCCAACAAGGAGGTTTTTCCCACACAATCAGCTTAAAGCAGCGTCCGGTGTGTTTGGATTAGCAAAACCTCGCAGGTTATGGTCCTGCTACCAGCTGATTTTTCTCTTAAGGAGAAAAATAAAATCAACAAAATCTAACCTATCCTAATGTTATTTCTATTCAATTAAATCCTAAAACTATTTAAGTTGATTAAATGAATCCTATAATTAGTTTCAACTATCTAAACTGTCTTATGGTAGCTTTCTTAAGGAAATACTCCAAGTTTTGAAGAGTTTTTCTGAATATAAAGACTTGTCAAAAGTATGCTAAAATTATACTAATTGATTTAACAACTGTTAACTAAAAAAAATAAAACTTAATCTGAATTATTCTATCTATCCTATATATCCTATCTCAGCTGAGAGCGGTTCTAAATACTAGATTAATTATTAATTAATAATAGATAAACAAAAAGTCAAAGTGCACAATTTAAATAGAAACATTTAAATTATACATAATAAGTCACTCTGTTATATAATAACTGGACATAAAAAGTGAAAACAAACAATTATTTTAGTTCTCTGAAATTAATTAATAATTAATGATCAATATAGCTATTTGAATCCAAAGATGATGTCTAATATAAAATCACTGTAAAAATACAAATGATATTTTTAGCAGACAGAAATATATATCATTATAGCTTAAGTTTATAGTAAAAATACTAATAAACACAATCATAACGATATATTTGTTCAAAATGTGATAATGGATTGACAAAGTGAAAATTGTAATTAAACACAAATATAACAAAGCATACTGTGTTAATATTAAGATAGAAGATAAGATGCTGAAATATATAATATATCCAAAAACGATAATACCAGTAATGATATCAGTCTCTAGATGTCCAGTTGTATCTCATATCCAAAGATTCAACTTCAGGAATGAAACAACACCAGCAACAAAATATATTTCAAGTATGTTTTCTTCAAACACTCCTCGTCTTAGTTCATCAAAATTCCTACCTTATATAATACTATGATTGAGTTTTCCCCATTAATGTTGCATGCAACATTATAGGGTTCCTATAACTATAAAGAGAATCGAATCTCTTATATCAAACACCTGTCACTATAAACAGAAAAACGACTAGCTTGAATGTTTGTTGAATTAAAGGTACTTGGAAAATTCGTGGCCATTGTTGAAACTCCAGCCTTCAACAAACAACCACATCTCCTAGCCAACGCATAAACAACGTCCTGAAACTCTGGAGAGGGGTGATGACAAACCCACCTGCGTTTAACAAATGAAGTATCTCATTAAAACTGTTTACAATAAATATAACAGAATAAACTAAGATTTAAATGTATGCCTGTAAAATCTGCGATTTTACAGGCATGCATTACAAAAATATTTCATTACCTGTTTGATAGTGATACAATCCATGCACTTTGAAAAGGAAAATGAGAATAACCATCATGTTTTACTTTGAAGAGCGATTACTCTTCATGCTTCAGCTAATTTGGCCTTTAACCTGATAATCTTTATGTTTTGTTTTTCAATTCGTTCAAGTAGGTGTTGATTCGTACCTATTATTGACCTCTTTGCTTTTTTATACTGATTCTTTTTAGCACTTATTTATTTCCATCTGCTGATCCAATCCATTAACTCTTCTCTAAACGTTCTATTTTCTTCTTCTAACAATGCTGCACTAGATAGACTATGCTTAAGTTTATCCTTCAACTCTGTAATCTTGGCCTGGTATGCATTATCTAGTACATGCTGAAGAGGTTCTTCTTTATTGGCTACCCGAGGAGAATTAGGGCTATCAATATTTTGACTAGATGACTGGGGACTGATAAAGGATGGTTCAAGGTTTGCAATGCATGTGTCCATACATGGTTGAGTGATCTCGGCCTTGCTCAATTTTGCACCATTACCCTTTAAAAAAGCAGTATTATTTACATGGATAGTATCAGGGATCGATGATGGAATGTCATCTTCAATATGGACGACTGCAGGTTGACTATCCTGTCGATTAGCCATAGGACCCGAAATTGTATGGGCACTGTCCATGCTTCTGGTGATTCTCTTTGAAAACATGAATTTGTCTGACTCAAACCTTCCTTTATCACAGCATATTTGAGCTAGATGATCAAGTTTATACAGAGACTCTTTACCATGATTACAAAGGTTATCTGGCTCGGGAAGATTTTTACATTCAACAACATTAGCAGTTTTGCTTTTGGTTAATCTTTCTTCTGTTTTTGCAGGGGCACTATGACCTCTATCAGATGAGGGCTGATTCAAGACTGCTTTAGAGCAACAGAGGACTTTATTCCCGTCATCATCATTACTAATCCCATCGTTTATGGGTAGATTGGCTTCCTCGAACCCTTTTTCCTCTGATACAGTTTCAGGAGCCTCATTGACCTCATAATTTATAGCTTTTCATTTCTTTCGAATTTTTGGGGAGGGGTTCGGCTAGTACTGCGTCGGCCCCAAATGACAGTCAGTTAAAAACCCATCCCATGACTTGCCATTTACAGACAATTGATGGTGCACTATAATTTTGAATAACCCGTGGTGGAAAAGACTTCTATCAGGGTTATTAAAACTTCTAACCACCTGTGACATCTTCTTCAAACTTTGCCACAGGTAAAAGGGTAATAGTAAGCCTACAGCCCTGCAATGCTAATAGGAGTCTTAAATGGTAATAGTGTAAATGGGGGAAACGTCCATCACAGGACACATACCTGACCAGAATTTCATAATAAGCTTTCCATTCGGGCTTCAGAAATCTGACAGGGACACCTATCTTCAATTTAGTATTATCTGGCAATGGTAGCAACAGAGATAAACACTTTTTATTATTAACCTTGCTACCCTTGAACCAACATTCTCCAACTTGCGGGAGCTGTGTCGCTTCTGCTATCTTGTCCTCGTTGATAATGAATTTAAAACCCCCTATCTGCACAATGTCGTATTTTAAATTCATGGAAAATATTTTAGTTACTTCTGCATGATGGCCATCGAAACTCTTAAAGAATTTCCCCCACCTAATTTTCTCGAATCGCAAGGCTACCTTATCGTCTGCTTCTATGAGCTCAGAACCAGAGATTTTGAAACGGTTCAATGGAGCCATAGTTTCCTCCACGCTCTCCTGGTTTCGTACTGGAATGAACGGAAAGGTAAAGAGAGAGGGAATAGGTACCCAAACGTATGACATGATGTGCAAACTTCACATGATTTGGATATGACACACATAAGATCTCTGGACTTGGTCATTTTTAGCCGAACCCTGGCAATGATGAGTGCTGCAACCAATGTTATATTATGATTTATACATGTTTAACCATGACTTAGCCACGACTAGCATTGATATTTAACCAAATCGACATATCGGTGATCGTTTGATTGACAGGATATAAACCGAAATATTGATTACATAGAGTGATCATAATGAGCACGTACATCGTTATGGAATGGAATGACTATCAACATTAAAACCTGAGGATACGAATCATCAATATATTCACAGCTGTTAGTTAATTATTAGGTGTAAGCCACATCTCAATGCCAACGCAATAATCTGAACAACATGCCTTATTAATTTGACACATGGATCTCGTAAACTCTGTCAATTAGTAGTCTTTTCCAGTTTTAACGTGGAAGGTGGTAGCATTCAAGGTTATATAGTACCGATATCATGTATCCTAATGTTTAGCATGACAACTAGCTAATGACTCGATCATCATATTTATTCTATGTATATACATAAGATTTCATAGATCCAGTTTTAAATCTTTCAAAATCCCATCGATTAACATCTTACATTGAATTTGATAGGACATTAATTTGTAAAACTATAATATATGAAAATTCTTTTATGATAATCATTTATTTACTAACCACATATATACAATTTTCACAAAGTGAAGGTAAGGCATTACATATGAAATATGATCATTAGGTTTAATAAAGTTTTAATTAAATAAGTCACCTAAGTTCTAAGAGTTTAGGACTCATAATACCTTACCCACATCCAGCTCAGAATGTGTTTGATTGATTTCCCTTTGGCATACTATCCTTTCAAGTTTCTTAGATCATATATAATCATATAAAATTAACTTAATGGTCGAATTGATTATATAGAATTTTATAAAACTGACTAACAACTGCTAATTGCCACGTTTATAAACATGTTTTCATCAATCTCTTAACGTGTCATTTTACTCTTCTTCGATTGAGAGTACCTTCAGAATCAAAGATTCTGAAGGTTCTCTTTTATAATTTTAAATTGGTAAAGCATAAAAGAGCTGATCTCCCTTCATCTTAATGAGAAATGAAGGGGTTGTTGCTGGCTGCCAACAGGTAGAACCTAGCTATACAAAAAGTTCGAGTTCAAGATTTCCATTATAATATTATAAAATCATATCTTAAAAACTATTATAATTATTATAAGTTATCATATTACTCTATTATTCTTATCTTCTCTTGCAACAAAAATATTCCTATTTTTGATGGTTTGTGAAAACACATAAAGTTGGGGATATTTAAAAATATCAACCAAATAAAGTGAAACAATTACCTCCCTCCCATCCCTTAGCTTTGAAATACAACCCATTATGTTACTCCGTAAACATCCATGGAATTTATTTATTTTATTTTAATTATAATGTAATTTAATTTATAATTTATAATTATATTTATTTTATTTTAATTATAATGTAATTTTGATTTTATAAATAAATAAAACGTAAATTATGATATTAATATTTATTTAAATTAATTTGTAGGATGATATCAAGTTGACGAGATCAAACATTTTTCTTATCACACAAAAGAATTTTAACTATAATATAATTTTAATTTTATAAATAACTAAAAAAAATAAATATTATGATAATAATTTTAATTTAAATTAATTTAGTTTATTTGTAAGTTAAGTTTTATGATGAGATCAAGTTTAAGAGATCAAACATCTTTCTTCTTACACAAAAGGAAAAGGAAAATACATTTGTTAGGGTTTCAACATAAAACTTTATGTTAGTACCACATCCCAACTATTAAACAAGAGCTAAATAAATCTCAACATTGATTAAATATTTAAAATTTAACTAAGGTAACTTAATAAATCATTGATTAAATATTTAAAATTTAACCGAGGTTTAACTAAGGTTTATTGATAGAATGGATTGAATAATTATATCAAAATGTATAACTTTTTATTTTTTAATTGTTAAATATATAATTAATACTATAACTTTTTCGTTTTTTAAATAAATAAATAATATTATATAGATTTTTTTCTAAACTAAATGCATGAGGGAAATTTAGGAATTAACATTTTTTGAATAATACAATCCTCATTTTATAATATCTTATATTATTATATGAAATTTTAGAGTATATACATTTTATATATTAAAATCTGAAATATAAAAATATAAAATTTATTATATTGAAGTCTTTTATAATTAAAGTGAGTGAGATGTACCATGTTTATAATAACATGGCATATGTTAATACCAAAACAATATTAAAAATAAAAATTGTAAAACCAAATATATATTAAATCTAAATTAAATTGAATAAATTGTAAAATACATTTATATAAATATATGTTAATTTTTATTTTAAAAATCCATTGAATTCAAATCCAACTAACGTTATTGTATTATTTTATATATAATATATAATCAAAATAAAACTTTGATAATTGAAGATATCATGCATCTTTAACTCTCTGTTAATTATGTGAGATCGTTGATTGGAGCATAAATACATTACACTAATCCAACTAATGAATTTTATCTATTTATATATATTTATTTAACATTTACTATTTGGGAATGTGATTATGATAGTTGCACTTGCAATATATATATTTTTTAATTATCATGTTTAATTTGATAACCATCAAATTTCAATGAAAAAAATTGTGAAGGGATATTTATCAATATGAATAAAGTAAATACAATCTTAAAACAAAAGTGGTCATTCTAGATTGCACATATCCAACCTAATGGCATGGTGGACTCTTCATTAAATATTTCTCTTGTGTTTTTGTTTTGATTATAATGTTAACTATGTTAAAAATATATAAGGTTTAAACAATGTCTATAATTCAAATTTTTTATGTTTTCAAGATTTGCACTTCAAAGCATTTGATCCCTCTTAACACTTGGTAGAGTCAAGATTAACATAGATCTATGTTGATATATTAAAATACAAAATAATAATGATACTCACGATGATGATGATGATGATGGTGATGATGATGATGCAGACAACGACGATGATGATGAAGACGACGACGACGATGATGATGATCATGAAGATGACAATGATGAAGATGACGACGACGACGACGATGATGATGATGATGTTGATGATGATGATGATGATGGTGTTGATGATGATGATGATGATGATTATGATGTTGATGACGGCGATGACAATGAAGATGATGACGATGATGATGATGACAATGATGATTATGATGATGATGACAATGATGATGAATACGATGATGATGGTGATGATGATGTTGTTGATGATGATGATGATTATCATAATCATGAGGATGACGATGATGACGATGATGATGAGATGACAATGATGATGATGGTGATGATGATGATGATGAATATCATCATCATCATCATGAGGATGACAATGATGATGGCGACGACGATGATGGATATGATGATGATGGTGATGATGGTCATGTTGGTGATGAAGACGATGACAACGATGATGATGAAGATGATGATAATGATAAGTGTTATCATTATGATGATGATGGTACCTGATTATGATTATGATGATTATGATGATGATGGTGAGGGTCATGATGGTGATGATAATGATGATGATCATGATGATGCTCTTGATGATGATGATGATAATGTTGACGTTGGTGCATATGAAGATGATGATGATGATGATGATCATTATGATGTTGATGACGATGATGACAATGATGATGATGATGATGTTGTTCATGATGATGACCATAGCCTTATGATGACGATGGTGATGATGGTGATGATGATGATGTTGATGATGATGATGATTATCGTCATCATGAGGATGATGATGATGATGATGACGATGATGATGATGTTGATGGTGATGATGATGATGATGATGATGACGATGATCATGAGGATGATGATGACGACAATGATGATGATGATGATGACGACGATGATGAAGATGATGATGATGGTGATGATGATGTTGATGATGATGACGATGACGATGACGACGATGATGATGAAGATGATGACGATGGTGATGATGATGAAGACAACGACGACGACGACGACGACGACGATGATGATGATGTTGATGATGATTATGATGTTGATTACGACGACGACGACGATGATGATGATGGTGATGATGATGTTGATGATGATTATCATCATCATGAGGATGACGACGATGATGAAGATGATGATGATGGTGACGATGGTGTTCATGATAATGATGATCATGATCATGATGACGCTCTTGATGATGATGATGATAATGATGATGTTTGTGTCGACAATGATGATGATGATGATGATGATAGTGATGATGATGATCAACATGATGATGATGATGAAGATGATGCTGATGATGATGATGTTAGTAATTATTTTAAAAAAATAAGATAAAAGAATAGGTCTAATTTAATATTTACCTTTCAATATATTTCATCATATTCTTCATCCATGTCATCGTCTTTTTCATCCAAGTCATCATTTGTATCATCAGATCCAGAGTAAAAATTATAAATATTGGCCATATCATCATCGTCATCATCACTAGTTATGCTCATCGTGTCATCGTCGGTATAATATTCATCGGCATTGTCTGCTACATCATCTAATTCAACTATTTCTTGGACATTTTCTGCTAGATCATCATCATCACCTAACTCATGTTGATCATGCTCTTCGTCATCGTCTTCTTCTTTCAGAGAAGCCTCTTCATTACCATTGTCTAGGTTATACTTTACCGGCCTTCCCCTTGGATCGTGTCTCACAACAAATGACCAGCCTGCTTTACCTGGAACCTCTGAGTAAAATACTTGTTCACATTGGCTTGGAAGAACATAGGGCTCTGTTCCTGGCTCAAACAACCTTGTATTTACCATGGTAAATCCATTATCATGTTTAATAATAGTTCTATCAGGATCACGTTGATTCAATCGTAACATGTACCATTTGACAACGAATAGAACTACCTTAAAGGATTTAAAGTCACACTGTATAATATCTTCCAAATATCCATAGTATCAATTTTATGAGACTTATGGATTTCTGTCACTTCTAGATGAAACATTGGTCACCTCAAAGACTGCAGATATCCCACAATCTGATGTTGATGTCTGTCACTTCTAGATGAAACATTGGTCACCTCAAAAACTGCAGATATCCCACAATATGATGTTTTCTTTGTTTCATCCAATTTTTGATCCGATATCTACCACCATTGCAGACCATAGCCTTATGGTGTTTTACTTGCAATAAGCAATACACGAAAAGATTACACAACGATTCAGTAATTATGCAGCAATACATGGAAAAGAACAACATGTACGTCAAATGTAATTTGCAAAATAAAATATTTAGAGGGATTGATTAATATGCTTTCCATTTTATCTTTTAAACCATATGCTAAATCAATTTCCCTTTCTGTTAGATTTCTATATCCGTTGCGCTGTGCTTATTTTACCAATGAAGCAACACCTTCCCATGATATTCCATGACCCAATTGTTCGCATCGTTCAATCCATACCTTCATCCAGTAAATATTGTTTGCGATGTATAAATGAATTGCATCCCATTCTTGACCAACTGCTTGATGACAATGATCATTAAAATGAAAGACAAGTGTAAATCTCCTGAAGAAAGTATAAGCTTTTAATTGATGGAATAACTAGAAAATTAAATCAGAATATGAACGATATAATAAAAATCCACTAGCTAATAATTACCTTTCACCTTCCTCAATCTACCTTTTTCCTTCAGTTGGTCCCCTGCAAATTTGTTATTGGAGTCTGGATCACAAATGTGACGTAAATTGAGATTTGATGCTAAAATAGGAAGATATTCACTAACATACAACATGTTTTGGTATACCATATATCCTTCCATCATAGAACCCTCAACATGTGCTCGTTGTCTCACCAAACCCTTTGTAAATTTCAAGTGCCTCTCAACCATCCACATGGACTTTGAGTGCATAGGTCCACACAACTCAATCTCCTCAACTTGGTGTATGAGGTAGTGTTCCTGTGCATTGAAAAATGCCAAAGGTAGATGCTTCTGCATTTCACACATGAGACGAGGAATTTCTCTCCTCCAATACTTTATATCTTCTTTATTGATTTCTTTAGATGTCAACCATCTACAAGTGACACAAACCAATAACAATATTTAACAAAAAAAACATTAAATTACATATGATGAAATAGTGCACAAAAAAATAAAATAATATATATATCTATATATATATATATTATACAGAGAATTAAAGAAACACTAAGCACATGCAAGTAATCGCTAGTTACCTCATGTATTTACCAAGATTATATATAACTTGTTTGACATTGTTGTTGAAGTTGTCCTGTAGAGAGAGAGGTAGAACATACTATATCAATATACAAACCACACCATTTATTAAACAAAGAGTATACAAAAAGGAAAAAAAATATACGCAATAAAATGAAAATAAATAAATTATATGGACATAACAATAATAATTACCTTGATGAAGACGTGCCAATCATGTGTTTTGACCCCTGCAAAATAACCTTTTTTTGTTATGATATTATTCAAGTTTGCACAAAATCCAGTGGCAAGTTTAATTTTCCACATTAGTTCTTTGACAACATTGCTTTGTTGCTTCGTAAACATCCTTGGAATTGAGTTTATATTAACTTGGTCTTCATTGCTATGAAATTGGATTACATCTTTCATTGCATGGTTTCTTTCTTGAATTACTTTGTAAGCTTTCACAACTTTATCTTTCTCCCTCCTTAGCTCCAGTAGTCGCCATAGTGTTTCAGTAACATTCTTTCCAATATGCATTGTTGAGAAATTTGTAGGTGCTCATAGTGGGGAAGCTTGCTGAATTGAATATGATAACTCTTCATTCCTCGTGGAAGCCCATTAATGCCTTCATGATCACGATGGACATCATGAATATTAGTTTATAAATAAATTACATCATAAATCAAATATGGCCACTACAGTAAACAACTCACAATAAAAATTAAAATACATAACAATTCATATACGATGATCCATACATACCATGATGACGATTTCTATTATATTGCATCTTCCAAAGGTGAGGTGTCATTCTTCGTGGTTTTAATGCAGTCTCCTGCTTTCCATTAAAAATATTTTTTTCGGTTGTTCTATACCTATGATTCTTAGAGAGGAAATGCCTATACTCATCAAACACCTCCTTTCTTAAGATTTTTGAGTGATGAGGTTTTATCTTAGGACCACAAACTGGACATGCAAATTTACCCTTTGTTTGAAGACCTAAAATATTTAGATATGGAATATCTATGTCAATTATAATTATATATAAACTATTCTAACTACTCCATATAATTAAATGAAATTAAAGTGGAACTTAAAAATACAAGCCACAAAATGAAGTTAACCTAGGGGCATCATGTATTATCCATACAACAATTGCATTGAATTGAAATTGCCTTTGTTGTATTGGTCTAGATACGTCATACATAGTGATTCCATTCCATAACTTCAGTAGTTCATCTATAAGAGGTTCGATATATACATTCATATCTTTGACTAGGAACTTACTTGATTGATTTGAAGTACATATAAAATATATCATTATGAGAACCATTAAGATATATAAACCATGCACAAGAGTAAAATAATATATATATATGAAATTAGGAAACATAATACGACAAATGAGATGCCACAACTACATTAGAAATAAAACAGTTGTAGACACAAAAAACCTGGAATAATCATCGACAACATTATGTGCTCCCTCTTTATTGACAACCATGGAGGAATGTTATTGTTGATAACAGAAATAGGCCCACATCGTGTAAATGGATTTCATCTATGCAAATGGATTAACATCATATGCTGCCAAATAAATCCTAAGATTACGTGGTTCTTATTTAAAGTGAGGCCACTTTTCCTCCATATCTCTAAAAGCAGAACCATCTGCATGCATTCGAATAACATCATCTTGACTTCTGTTCCTGGCATGGTAATCCATAAATTGCGCTATGTTTTTGCACATGAAAAGTTGTTGCAAATGTGGAATGATGGGAATATAATGAAGAACCTTTTGAGGCACCTTTTTTGTTACTTTATCTGTTCGATATCTACTTACATGACATTCTAGACATTCTGTTGCAAATTCATACTGATTATAATATATAACATGGTCATAGAGGCATGCATGAATTGTTTCATAATGCAATCCAATCTCTTTCATGATGGAAGATAAATCCCGATATGTGCAAGGTAAAATATTTGATGGTGGTAACAAAAATTCAGCTATCAAGATACATAAAATAAAAATAAAAATATAGTTAATGTAATAAATAAATAATATTAACGAAACACACTTCATCCGTGTTACCACCTAAGTTGTACTTAGTGGTTTTTTATCAAGTGAGCCTGGTGAACCGGACAGCGTTAACTTGTTCGAACTTCAAAAATACCTTTGGAAGTACTTCTGGGAAGTGCTTGTTGTATCATATCACATGTTCATACCCCATGGGGGAATTGTAATAAATGTTCTAGCATGATAGTGTCTGTAAAAGACTCGGTCTCTTAGACTTCATTTGTCAATCCGATCAGCCCAGGGTGTTTTTTCCTTTGGTTATTATTGGTTGTTGAATAAACGACTGATAATTTCTGAGTTTTTCACTCCATACCTCCAAAGTTGGGGTGGTCGGCTTGGCATTTAGGCCTATTGAGGTTATTAGAGTCTATGTGTCAATGTATAAACATGCTAGACATATTTTTTGAGTCATATGAACATGTCTAAGTCCCTCTAGGTGTTTTTCAATTTTTCAATTTTTTAGTTTTTTTAGTGTTTTTTATTAAAATTTATTTTTTCCAAAACTTAGGCTATTTTTTAATAGTTTAATTGGAAAAATTGATTTTGTAATAAAAGTGGGCCAAATAATCGGTTTCAGTCATGTAGGTGCTCATTTTCAAGCTAAGAGCACCATGTAAACCCATGGACCCACTTTTTGCTAAGTTTTGAGTGATTTTCCATCACTCAGGTCAGAAAGCCCCAAAAATCAATTATTGATTATTTTAATTAATAAATTGATGAATAATGGAACAAATCCAAAATCAATAAATCAATGGATACTCAACTGATTTGACTGAAATCAATAAGATTTGGAGCAGATTGAGTGGATATGACATATCCTTGACTGAAGGAGGGGATCAAATTAGATCCAGAGTTGATCTTGAGCATCCTTTATGGGGAATTTCTCCCTTCCTCTCTCCTCCACACATTTTTGGCTCATCTGGATGATTTTTGGTGGATTCTTCAGTCAACAGGTTGAGGTGTCAATCAGATCAGCCCCCCGATTGACAATTGCACTCAGTGAGACTCAGATCTGGCTCAGCTAGACACAGATCAGGCATTGATGGACTCTCCTTCAGCTGATTTGATGTGTCTCCTTGGGATTTGCACCCCCCCTGGGATGGATGTCCTGTATTTTGTATATATCCAGGCACAGCCTCCTCTTCCAAGCTAGTTAGAACTGGGATTGAGGTGCTGCTGCTATTGTAACTCTGTAATTCTTCATTTGAAATAAAGAAAAGCTTTGGAGGCAATACGGTGTGGTGCCATTGCATGTGTGGATGATTATTGCCATTGTTTTACTGAGGTAACTTGTATCTGTGGTCATTTTTTGCTAATTTCTTGTAGATCTATGGTTAAGATTGGTAATTAGCTTATTACAATCTTGATAGGAAAGGTGTTGTTCAATAATTTTATTGACTGTCACTCTCCTTGGATGCATGTTTAGAGGTCTAGATTTAGCATGTCCTATAAGCTTATATGCATGTTATCTTGAATCTCTTTGTATGTACTAATCGGATCTCACAAGTTTCTTGGCAAGTTCTTTGATTTCAACTGAGTTGCAGGTTCATACTTTGGAGAGGATGCTGATCTAGTTTGCTTCTTCATTCTCCTCAAAACATTTCAAAGGCATAGTCCCTAGACATTCCACTTGAAATCTCTACTGCGGATCTTCAAGGAAACCAACACTTTTCTCCTCTTCTTTCTCCCTCAAAATCAACACTTTACCCGGTTACTTGGTTCAGTTCATAGCTGTGATTTCATTTGGATATGTTTCATCAAAGTAAAATATACATAGATCTAATATTTCATAGCTCATATCCTATATCTCACACTTAAAAAAGTTTCATAAGCATCCTAGATCTAGCTGTAGGGAAATCATCTTTTTTGCATGAATTTTAAAGAAAACTTGTAGATCACATGCATTAGATTTCCTTTCCCTGTTATAAAATTTAATATTCTACAATATCAGTGCACTTTAATTTTCTGCACAAACAGCAAGCCAAGATCCCAAGGAAATCTTGCTTTCCTTGGTTCCTTTTCCTCCGGTTTAGCTAGTTTAATCGCATTATTTTTTGAGATAAAGTAGGCTGATCCAAAGGTACTCTTAAATTTATTTTGGGCATATGTTATTCTAACTTTCTCACTGTCCTTTAGAATTTATTACAGAAATAAAAGGAAGCTGCTGTCCGAAGTGGTCTCAGGAGCATTCAAATCCCCCCAGGGGTCTCCCTTTTCACTAAAAAATCTTAATTCTTTTTTGCAAAATTGTAAAAACTTGGTTTCAACATGTATAAGGACCAGGAAAGTTTTGATTTATCATTTCTCTGATATTTTAATCGCTGTAGTAAAATTATTCTTTGAATAGGCTCTTTCAAGCCCATTCCCCATCCCCCCTGGGGAGATTTGCGTCGGTGCCTTTTTCGTCGATTTCTGTTTATTTCTTTTTTACTAGCATTGATCTAGTTTGCAGGGTAGTATACTTGATTTTGTTATTAATTCCATACTCCATATCTTACATTTCAAAGTAATTGTAATACTTACCCCATGATTTCCCGATTGACCCGAAAGGGGAAAGAGATTCGTGGTAGGATTAATTAAGAAACTAAAACTGTGTATCTGTTTTCTTTTTTCTATCATTTGTTTATCAGAAAATTTAAAATTAACCCCTCCTCGATTCCTCGATTGAGATCCACTTGGATCGAAAGAGGTTCTTGGAGGCTTTTCTTTTAAACAAGAACATCTAGTTTAAAACTTATTAAAATTTACAAGACTTTAGTGTGTATGCTCTGCACTTGGCTGTGGTTTGTCCGATCAGTCAAGCTGTATCAAAAGCACTTGGGTGACTAGTATAATTAGGACTCACTCTCCCCAACTGACAAACCATTAGGTGAAAATCCAACACCTAGATCAAACCTCTATGGTGGCAAAATACCCAAAGGAAGAGAGAAATTCTGAAAAGTGACCTCGGGGCGCCGATCTCTGTCACACCCTAACAGGTGCGTTATGAAAAATAGCCCCAGAGACTCCATTTCAGCCCACATATTCCTTGCGAGTAGCCGTAAAGGTTTATTTTTGGACATACTCCAAGTACTCTCGGGTATATCCGGAGTCCCCCTTTTGCCTAATTTAATCAACTCATACTTCAATTTTAACTTAAAACATACCAAGATGCAATCGCAAAACATTCACTCCAAGCACATGAAAGCACATTGATCTTATTGATTTGACTCCATTTTAAGGCACTGGTCATTTTTGCTTCATATATATATTGTGTATCAGCTTTGTGCTTTTGTGTGTTTATTTTCATATCTCGTCATATTTAATTGCCTATATTTAAAATATTCAAACTCCTAAGTAACTGATTCAGTTTAACATCATCACACTAAGAAATCATCCTTAGTAACTTAATAGGGTCTACCCCCCTTGGCTTCGTTAGGAGTTGAGCCTAAACGGAGGAGTCAAGAACAAGGTGACATCCTTGACTTGAGACTTGCCCCCAAGGACACACCGAGTGGCTTGAAGATTTCTGCCACATGACCCAGGTGTGTGAAAGGCGACAACAATCCGTACGATGATCAATAATGAGTTAACACTACAATTATTAGATAAATACAGATAAACTTTATCACGACCCTATATATGTGATGGATTATTTAACATACCTTAGCATCCATGTAATTTCAATGTTTGAAAGACCATTCATAACCTTCAAGTTCATTATTAACAATACAACAAAGAGAAGATTTGTTTTGGAGCCTTCATAAAGGGGTTCATATACCTTATCGAGAAGAGGTATATCATGAACATCATCAAAGTCATTATTATCCCTAAAGTTGAACCTAGACTACTCAGGTTCAAGCTCAAAGAAATCTTGAAGATAATTCAAAATAATGAAATCAAATTAAAACAGAGATGGTATGTAATCAAAGGTACTGGGAAATTCAATAAAATAACCATCATAGAACTGCATGAAATATAATAAAATACAAAGTTCAATAACAGAAGGGATTATGAGCATGAATTTACAAGTAAATGAACTCGGTTCTGTAACTAAGTATTTAATGATGATTGCACTTTATCATAAGAATCTTGTAATGTATTTTAAGATGACCATACACAGGATAAAATCATAATAAAATGCAATTCGTAAAGGAAGACAAAACAAGCTCATGATCATAATCATATCAAAGTAAAGTTCTGTATTAAATATGCAAAGAGTATTTATGTCTTACAGTTCATATTCAAAACTGGATGGCTTCTATGATTCCAACCTTTTCTTCTGTCTTGGTTCTCCAATATATGCAACTAATTTCAAAAATAAAAAAGGTTTCTAGATCCTTAAATTCTAGATCTCGAATAACCAAAAATAGTAAATCTGTTTAAAGTAGGACTTAATTTAAAAATTACACAAATACTTAGAGTGCCATGTGGACAAAACACAACAACCTTATCTACTATCTATCAATTCTACTGTCTCAATACTAATCAAGATCTATTATCAAAGGCTCTTAGAAACTTAAGCTAATAAAGTCATATCATGAAGGACTTGTGATCTCTTTTGTAACTTGGAGTATTCAGCATCCTGGTTCAGCTCCTTGCTCTGCAATTCTCTATTTTGATCCAAAACTTGCTTATACTGCTCCTGTAAAGCCATTTTCTTCTTCAATATGTCTTTGGTAATATTAACCAACTTTTGATAATCATCCTCCTTCTCTTCTAAATCCTCTCGTAATCTCTTATTTGAAAACATTAAATTTTCATTCAACTCATGCAAATACTCATTTTGTTTTGTATAAGATATCATGAATTCATTATCTACGTCGATTCTGGAATAAGATTTGATTCATATGTATCCACCATGATATCTTCTTTTCTGTACAGATGCTAAACCTGAATCCATTTCCTTTTCATAATTTTGCTTTCCCGTACAAAAGATTTATGGAATATGTTTAGCCCCTCCTTGTAATTCTATGAATTTTTCTCCTTCTGAAACTTGTTCTTCATTTAGTAACTGAACCCTATCTCTACTTACTGACTCTTCAATAACAACTAACTCACTATTTTCTATAAAATTTGGGCTTGCTTCCATCTCAAGTTTTCTTCTTAATCGAGTTCTAGGTTTTAAGCTTGAATCCACAGCTTTACCCTTCAAATATTCGATTAGTTTAACCCTTGTACTGTCTTTTGATTCTATCGCTTTATCATCATTGTTAACAACACCTGCTTCTAATAATTCATCATTTACCTGTGACAATTTTTCTGTTAACCCATTATTCTCTGGATCTAGGTTTTCCTCTTGCTCTGTTTGATTATCTGCTGCATCATCTTCACTTCCTTTCTTTTCTCCTTTTTGCTTTTCTGCATCAAACCCAGATTCAAAGAGAAATTCCTCCCATGTTTTCCCCTTTTTCTTCAAATGAAAAACAATTAACAATTTGATTAACCCTTGATGGAAAATAGAATGCATTGTATGTTCTTGATCACTGTGAACCCTTGAAATCATTTTCTAGATACTTTTCAACAGATAATAGGGCAAGTTCATTTTCTTTTCTCCATTGAGATGCATCAGAAAACATAAATGACACCTCAAGACTCTGTCATAACGGTCCTCACAGGTTAGATAGTTTTGGATCATATCCAATGGTGTTTTCCGCATAGGTTTCAGCTTCGTAACATGTATACCATTCTTCCAATCAAGTTTTTTGAACCCCATCAAAATAAATTTGTTGTAATCGGCCTCAAATGATTGTTGTTTGAACCACTTCTCTCCTTCAGGCGATACACCAATAACTTCTGCTATAGTTTATTCATTCACTATTATCCGTAAATTCTTAAACCAAAAAACTTCAGCATTGTAATTTTTTATGAATGCCCTAGTTACCTGTTCGTTGTGACCCTACAACCTTTCACAAAAAGGAAACCAGCCATCATCCTGCATCATTTTTGCTGATCTAGGGAATTCATGAACCCACTGTAGATTATTAGGTTCAATTCTGCACAAAATTCCTCCAGGTCTTTTGTTTTTAGTCATTCTTCATGAATCTAGAATTAATTCTTGCGCTCAAAACCAAAAAGCCTATTCCAAAACACACAGTTACAATGAATATGGGCTTCAATTCTCAAACCTTATGCGTATGGATACAGTACTGCACGAACTCCATTGTCATTATGATGAAGTATGGGATTTAACATATGTCTAATAAAACCATTTCCACCTGTGTACAACCTTTGAAATGTATCTTCACTTCATCATTATAATAACCAAAAGCTTTTAAAACGTCATATCGTGAATCTAGTCAAACTGGCAACTGGCAGCGCTGCAATTTTATTTTTATTTTTTTATATATGTTGCCAGTTCATAACCAAAATTATATATGTACTTTACTTCATAATATCCTTTGCTTCAATACAAATCCATAACCTTTTAGAGATAAATGATTTGATCCCTTATTGTGGTTTAAAAGAAAACATAACAAAAAATCATTTAAGAAAACTAGGGTAAAGATTAGGATAAATTTACACAGTAAAATGGTATGGTAAAACTAAGATTATGACCCTCAAATGAAAACACTAAGAAAAATAAAATGAAATCTCTAAGATAAATATGAAAAACAATAATAGAGATAACATCTGGCTCTGGCTGGGGATAAAGCTCTCCCTGTGAGGCTTTAAGAATATCTTTGACCTGTGCCTTCTGAAATCTGTTAAAGTCATAACTTATGTCTTATTGGGCTGGAGTCTTATTCATGAATATAAGATGATATATACAGTGAATATGTACAATGACCTTCTATCACTCAATATGTGTGCAAATACTTTAGAAAACGTCCATTCACTGGACCTACGATCTCCTCACCATTCAAATTCTGTAAAACAAAAGTATTATTTCCCAAAATATTAATCACTGTAAAAGGCCCTATCCACAAATTATCAAACTTTCCATGCTTACCTTTTTCATCCTTTCATGCATCCCACCTGAGAACAAGGTCACCCACTGCAAAAAAATCTTTTTTAACTTTCTTATCAAAACTTTCTTTCACCTTTCTCCTATGCATCTCTGCTGTATTTTCAATAGTTTCTCTTTCTTGATGCAATTGGATTATCTGAAACATTCTTCTTCTTATATCATCAGGCTCTTGTTTTATTTCCTGCAAGAATTTAATTACCGGGGAAGCTAATTGAACAGGAAACAAAGCATCAACTCCATATACCAACTGAAAAGGGGATGTCCCAATTGACTTCTTTATAGTTACTCTATCATCCCAAAGAGAAAATTTTAATTTGCTATCCCAGCTCCTTTTATTTTCAAAAAACATTTTCTTGATACTGTTCATAATATTTTTATTACTAGACTATGCTAATCCATTACCCTATGGGTAATAAGGTGTGTAATGTTTCAAGCTAATGTTATTTTCTTCACAAAAATTCACCATCTTTTTTGACTTAAAAGTAGGAGCATTATCAATAATTAATTTCCTAGGGCATCCAAATCTGCTGAGAATATTTTCCTGAAGGAAATTAATTATGACTTGTTCAGTTGCTCTCCTTGTGGGGATTTCCTCCACCCACTTAGAGAAACAATCAGTGGTAGTTAAAATCCATTTGTGCTGACCACTAGAAGGAGGCTGAATTTCTCCTATGAAATGTAAACCCCATTGCTGAAATGGAAAATTTACTGCTATAGGTTTCAAGGGTAACGACTGAAGTTTATGCTTACCTGCAAACTTTTGACACTTCACACATGCTTTGACTTGATGATATACATCTGTGAAAAGAGTAGGCCAATAATATCCTTCTCTTAGGATTTTGAATGCAGTTGCTTTCCAGTACTTGTGCCCACCACATACTCCACTATGGAATTCCACAGTAACAACATCAACTTCTGATTATTCCAAACATTTCAACAATATTCCTCCAAGATCTTTCCAGTACAAGACTTGATCTATTAAAACATATTTCATTGCTCTAAGTTTTAATTATCTACATTCGTTTCTATTCAAATATGGAGGGCATTGTAAATATAAGAGGAAATATACAATTTCTTTATACCAAGAAGAATCACAATACCTGCTATAAATCTGCTGTTTACTGTATTCTGTTACCATATCTTGTTTTGAATTTTCTGCCATCAAATGAAGATTTAATACTTGACAATTTGATTATGTTAGAAGCTTGGCTAAACCTTGGCCCTTCACCAATTTTGTTGGTTTAATATCTGTT
>LPNX010318478.1:294477-313705 GCA_001517045.1 Pseudotsuga menziesii | reverse complement strand
GAAACACATGAAGCACCTGCAAGAAATGAATGATGGATTATTCAAAGTTAATAAAGGGTTGATAGAGAAGTTGCAGGATATGCATAAGCATTTTTTGGAGCTATCAGAAGTTTCTAAAGAAGTCCTTAGCAGAAAAAGAGTTGCTGACAGGTACTGTGCAAAGCTGGAGAAGACTGTTGATCATCTACAACAGGAAAATGAAGACTTGCAGAAAAGGATAACTGCTATAGAGAAAAAGGATAAAAGAGCTAAGAAAAGGGCTCGAGGTCTAGATGGTATATCTCTTCTTGTGGAGGCTGCGAAGGAGATCTGAGGCAGTTTGTAGTTAGTGGTTCTTTAAGATAAATATTTTGTTTTTGATTAAGAGTTTGCTATTTTTAGCAACTTGTAATTTTTGTAAAAGTAATTTTTGACTTTACTCTCCTTGGTAATTCGATGGGAGTAGTTAGAAAGAGAAACCTAACTGATTTTGAGATGATGTCTATTTAGAAGAGTTAGTAAGTGATTGTAAAGGTTCTGGATTTTTTGGGAGCATTAGGAGGTCTGCTAGCTGATTATACTTTCAGGCTTATTCAGTGATAGGTACTGTAACTCTCTTATGCATGTACTGATGAAACTATGAATATATGACTCTTTCCCCTTCATTTGGTCTGTGTTGGCTTTATTGTGGGTTTGTTTAGCTTCTTAATTGACAAATTCAGTGCTGGTTAATGTGTATTTTCTGGTGTTGCTTGTCCATTATGTGTGAACTTCAATACAGTCTGTTTGTTGGATTTCTGTGATATATATGCATCTTTATCAGTTATATGTGTTTGATTTAGTTGTTGCTTATTTACTGAATGTATTCCCTGTATGATCTTGAAACTTACAACCAAAAACATATAAACAAAACCCTAAACCCTAGTTTGAATTGAGTTTTTCTTTTGAGATTGTGTTAGCTTGTTCCCCTAGCCTTAGGAACAATTTCTGGCACAAACAATATCCATGCCATATTCCATAACCTTTGCTATCCATTTTCCTCTTTTCCCCTCACTGTCAGGTTGTACTAAAATCTCCTTAACTGCTGAACTTAGAACATATGCCAAAATTTTGGAATGTAAAACATATATTCTGAAAAATTTGAGAGCTTTAACTAATGCATATGCTTTCTTTTCCATTGTATTATATTTAAGCTATGAATCTCTTAATGTTTTACTGAAAAAAAGAAATTGGTTGTTCCAAGCCATCTGAATTCTTTTGCAATAACACAGCAGCTATGGTATCTTCAAATGCGAATGAAAAAATTGCAAAATCCTTAGTATAATCTGGAGCTATCAATACTGGTGCTTCTATCAATGCATGCTTTATTGCTTCAAATGTCTGTCTAGCTTGATCTGACCATTTAACCTCCCTATCCTTCTTGAGCATCTTAGTGATATGTTTGATAATTTCTGCGAAATTAGGAATGAACCATCTTAAAAAATTAATTTTCCCAATGAAAGATTGAATCTCCTTTTTATTTCTAGGAATAGTAATTTTTAAGATGGCTTTTACTCACTCTGGATCTATTTTGATTCCTTCAGCAGAAACAATGTGCCCTAACAACTTACCTTTTGTCATAGCAAAGTGAGACTTCTTTGGGTTTAATGACAAACCAAATTTTCGGCACTTAGTAAAAACCTGTCTTAGATGCTTCAGATGATATTCATTAGACTTGGAGAACACTGTGATACCATCTTGGTATATTACTATGAATTTTTCATTTCCCCCCACAGAGGCTATGTCCATAGCCCTCTGAAATGTGGCACCTGCGTTCATAATCCCAAAAGGCATTTTGTCGTACATAAAAGTCCCCCATGGAGTTGTGAATGCTATTTTTTCTCTGTCTTCAGGATGTACTGCAATATGGTTATAACCAGAAAACCATCAATCATTGAAATTCTATGAGACCCTACAACTCTCTCCAAAATATGATCAATTTAAGGTAATGAATAATTGTCTTTCAAACAAGATCTGTTCAAGTTGTGGAAGTCAACACAAATACTTATTTCTCCATTTTTCTTTCGTACAAGAACCAAGTTTGCAATCCTGGATGAATATCTCAGAGGTACAATAATTTTCGCATCCAACAATTTTTTTACCTCTTTTTCAATTACTGGCAGTAATGTTGGATTAATCCTTCTAAGTTTCTATTTAAAAGGCTTAGTATTTGGTTTCAAATGAATTTTACGCTGAATTATTCTAGTGCATAAGGTCTTAAATCTTGATATGACCAAGCAAAAATGTCCACAAATTATTTCAGCAAACTAATATATTTTTTCTTTTCCCCCTCTGACAGTGACTTTGCCATTTTGATAATTTTGGGTTTAGCTTCAAAACCAATATTATAATCCATAAGATTCTCTTCATTGGTCTGTAAGGTGGGTTTCAACAACGTATCATCTTTTGAGAACAACCTCTCAAGTGGAACAAGCCCCTTAGGAATGAAATTTCCTTTTAATTCAACAATCTTGTGATCAGCTATTAAATCATTTGCACAAGGTTCATTTTCCATTAATTCAACATCCTAATCTTGATCAACTAAATAATTTGAAAATTCACCTGTTAACTCCAGAAATTCTTTTATCTCCTAATCATCATGAAAGACTTTCCAGTGTTTGATGTCATTTGGAACAGATGGCTTGTATCTCACATCAATTGGATATTTCAAATGTGTCACTTTTGGAACCTTAAAGTAAGCTGCTGCTAAAGCTAACGAATCAATTGTTTCATTATATTCTCTTGGAACAAAAGTTATATTGAAAGCAATAAAGAAATTATCTATTAAATCCAAGGCCTCATTTCTATACACTTTCAACAAATGTTGCTTTACCTGGTAAACATTCTTTACTTGCTGGATTACTAATTCGGAGTTGCCAATCACAACAAGCTCTTGAATACCCAAATATTTTGCTGCTCTTAATCCAAGAATCAAATCCTCATACTCAGCAGTATTATTGGTTGTTTTTAATTCCAACTTGTACATAAGGGAAATGATCTCACCTCCAGCTGAAATAAGTAACACTCTTGCTCCTGCTCCCTCCTTACTTGACGAACCATCAAAACACATTTTCCATCTGGTTCTTCTTTCTTTGTTTGAACCGGAATATCTTTATGCACTTGTAAAACTCCTTCAACATCATCACTTAATTTGAACATACAAGAACCAAGGTTCTCATCAATTGAATAAATTGGACGATTATCAGGGTGTTTACTGTCACTTACCAAATATGCCATCTGTACTTATTTGTAAAGTATCCTGAATTCTCCTCCAAACACTGGAATTGTGGTGTATGAAAGGTCCATCTGCAGAGTTCTTCCTACCCTTTTTTCCCAAGAGTTAGACAATAGCATACCAAATTTAGGAGAAATATTTGCTACAACTATGCCCATCAACACACTCTTCATAGGTACTTGAGTCAAATTCACCATAAGATCTTTAATAACCCCAATACACTTCACCGCCCTAGAGTCAAATGCATACAAGTCATGATACAGTTTAGTAACATTCATCCCTAAAGATTCCATGACTGCTTTTGGCATAAGGTTATGTGAAGGTCCTGAATCAAGAAGACAATTGTGTAATAATTGCTCATGCATTGAAAGAGCCACATAGAAAGGAGGAGGATATTCTGAATTATCATCAGGCTGATCAAAAGTTTTAGAACCCATAGTGATGGTAGGATTTTCATCCTGCAAATTGATTTCATTAGATGGGATAGAATTCACTGCATTTTTAAAAGTTTTAAAAGCTACTTCCTTGTAAACTTGGTTTTTTATCAACTCTGTTAAAGGAACAAGGATCTTGACCTTATTAAGTTCATGCTCCAAATTAAACCCACCTATAGCTTTATTAACTTCCTCCAGAACTACCACTTCATCTCTTTCCTCTTTTACAATTTGTTTCTGATTTAAAGGCACATTTTGTTTAGGAGGAACAATTTTCACAATTTTCTTAGCCTGTGCTGCATGTTTTACCCCTGATCTAAGACCATATGATTTCTATGGAATCACCTAACAAATTTCAGGCATAGACATTTGATAACCATTTTCTTCATAATGATCCAGAACTATAGCATGATGATAATCATCTTTAGTCAAAAAATGAGAAGAAGAATCATCATCAAATTGACTAATACTATGTTCTTGTTCTTCCCAATCATCTAACTCCCCTTCATCTATCTCATATGATTCATCATCTCTCACATGATTACTTTGAAATGGAGTTTGAATTCTTTGCTCTTGATTTTCTCTTCTCTCCCTTTGAATATCATTATTTCTTCTTTCTCTTGGCAAAAATCTAGGAACAAAAGGTCTTCTGAATTGGTTTTGATTTCTCTCTCCTTCAGGTATAGGATTGTTCTGATTTTTATTTCCCAACTCCAACCTATCAATCTTAACAGATATTTTTTTAATGATTTTATTCATTTCATCCATTTTACTGTCTGAATCTCTTCTTGTAGAATTAGATGGAATAATTGATTTTTTACCTTTTTTTATCTACAAGTTGATAATCTGTTTCCTCTTTGAGTTTGTTTGAAGCCAAGATATTAGACTCCACTTCCAATGCCGCATCTTGCATATTTAGAAGTGATACAGACTTTCTCTCTCTCAACAATAAAGAAAATCCATGATCAAAAGAGTTTGCATAAGTTAACTTCGCTGATGTCTCAGAGGGTTTTATTTCAGTTGATATTCTACTGTACATTTTATTGAACCTTTTAGAAATATCTCCCACAGCTTCATCTTTCTTTCTTTTCAATGATCCAAACTCAGTAATGTAGTATATATAATCTTTAGTATCTCCCCATTGTCTCATGAACACTTCTTCTAAAGCATCTATACCATCTATAGAGTTTGGTGGTAATTCTCTAAACCATTTTCTCACTTCACCATCTAAACTTTGAACAAAAACTCTCATCCAAACATCTTCATTCTCAAAATTTAGATTATCTGCATAGCTCAAATATGTATTCTAGTGCTCTTCTGCTGTAACATCTCCTTGACCATTAAATCTCAGAATATATTTTTGGTAATCTCCACCTGGGAGAGCATTTAGAGGCTGAGGAAAAACTAGAGGGGCATATCTTGTCTATTTGAGAAGGGGTAAATAATAGATCTAATTCTTCTTTTCCTTTCTCAGAATGTGGATTAAAAGAAGGAACAGGAAAAAATGAAGATTGAGGAATCTCCAAGGCTGAAGGATGCTTAAACTTTTCTGATGAGGTAGACCTTAATCTATGCCTAGATTCCTTTAATATTTGTTCAGGATCTGAGACTCCTGGATTCAAAGGTGATGAGGGATTTCCTCAAGTTCCTATCCTTTTTGAAGCCACTGTAACTTTCTGTAGGTGACTGATGTAGTCTATAACAGGTCTCGCTGATCTTGTTCACCCTCCAAAATCAGATATATAAAGATGTTGAATTCCCAGGGAAGATGTACTTTTGTTTCTCCATCCCCGGCAACGACGCCTAAATATGTTATCTCTAAAGTTGAACCTAGACTACTGGGGTTCAAGCTTAGAGAAATCTTGAAGATAATTCAAAATAATGAAATCAAATTAAAACAGAGATGGTATGTAATCAAAGGTACTGGGAAATCAAATAAAATAACTATCACAGAACTGCATGACATATAATAAAATACAAAGTTCAATAACAGAAGGGATTACGAGCATGAATTTACAAGTAAATGAAATCGGTTCTGTAACTAAGTATTTAATGATAACTGGACTTTATCATAAGAATCTTGTAATGGATTTTAAGATGACCACACACAGGATAAAATCATAATAAAATGCAATTCATAAAGGAAGACAAACAAGCTCATGATATTAATCATATCAAAGTAAAGTTCCGTATTAAATATGCAACGGGTATTTATGTCTTACAGTTCATATTCGAAACTGGATTCCCATCTATGATTCCAACCTTTTCTTCTATCTCGATTCTCCAATATATACAACTAATTTCAAAAATAAAAAAGGTTTCTAGATCCTTAAATTTTGGATCTCGAATAACCAAAAATAGTAAATCTGTTTAAAGTAGGACTTAATTTAAAAATTACACAAATACTTAGACTTCGATGTGGACAAAACACAACAACCTTATCTACTATCTATCAATTCTACTGTCTCGATACTAATCCAGATCTCTTATCAAAGACTCTTAGAAAATTCAACTAATAAATTCGTATCATGAAGGACCTGTGATCTCTTTTGTAACCTGGAGTATTCAACATCCTGGTTGAGCGCCTTGCTATGCAATTCTCTATTTTGATCCAAAACTTGCTTATACTGCTCCTGTAAAGCCCTTTTCTTCTTCAATATGTCATTGGCAATATTAACCAACTTCTGATAATCAACCTCCTTCTCTTCTAAATCCTCTCGCAATCTCTTATTTGAAAACATTAAATTTTCATTCAGCTCATGTACATACTCATTTTGTTTTTTATAAGATATGATGAATTTCCTTATCTGCATCAATTCTGGAATAAGATTTGATTCATCTGTATCCACCATGATATCTTCTTTCTATACAGATGCTAAACCTGAATCCATTTCCTTTTCATAATTTTGCTTTCCTGTGCAAAATATTTCTGGAATCTGTTGAGCTCGTCCTTGCAATTCTATGAATTTTTCTCCTTTTGAAACCTGTTCTTCATTTAGTAACTGAACCCTATATCTTCTCACTGACTCTTCAATAACAACTAATTCACTGTTTTCTGTAAACTTTGGGCTTGCTTCCATTTCAAGTTTTCTTCTTAATCGAGTTCTAGGTTTTAAGCTTGAATCCATAGCTTTACCCTTCAAATCTTCAATTAGTTTAACCCTTGTACTATCTTTTGATTCTATCGCTTTATCATCATTCTTAACAGCACCTGCTTCTGATAATTCATCATTTACCTGTGACAATTTTTCTGTTAACCCATTATTCTCTGCATCTAGGTTTTCCTCTTGCTCTATTTGATTATTTGCTCCATCATCTTCACTTCCTTTCTTTTCTCCTTTTTGCTTTTCTGCATCAAACCCAGATTCAGAGAGAAATTCCTCCCATGTTTTCCCCTTTTTCTTCAAATGAAAAACAATTAACAATTTGATTAACCCTTGATGGAAAAGGGAATGCACTGTATGTTTTTGATGACTGTGAACCCTTGAAATCATTTTCTAGATACTTTTCAACAGATAATAGGGCAAGTTAATTTTCTTTTCTCCACTGAGATGCATTAGAAAATGTAAATGACACCTCAAGACTCTGTCATAATGACCCTCACAGGTTACATAGGTTTGGATCATCTCCAATGGTGTTTTCCACATCGGTTTCAGCTTCGTAACATGTATACCATTCTTCCAATCAAGTTTTTCGAACCCTGGCAAAAGAAATTTGCTGTAATCGGCCTCAAATGATTGTTTTTTGAACCACTTCTCTCCTTCAGACGATACACCAATAGCTTCTGCTATAGTTTCTTCATTCACTATTATCTGTAAATTCTCAAACCAAACAACTTCATCATTGTAATTTTTTATGAATGCCCTAGTTACCTGTTCGTTGTGACCCTGCAACCTTTCACAAAATGGAAACCAGCCAGCATCCAACATCATTTTTTCTGATCTAGGGAATTCATGAACCCACTGTAGATTATTAGGTTCAATTTAGTCATTCTTCATGAATCTAGAATGAATTCCCGTGCTCAAAACCAAAAACCCTATTCCAAAACACACAGTACTGCGTATGGATACAGTACTGCACGAACTGTATTGTCATTATGATGAAGTATGGGATTTAACATATGTTTAATAAAACCATTGCCACATGTGTACAACCTTTGACATGTATCTTCACTTCATCATTATAATAACCAACAGCTTTTAAAACCTCATATCGTGAATCCAGTCAAACTGACAACTGGCAGCGCTGCAATTTTTTTTAATTTTTTATATATGCTGCCAGTTTATAACCAAAATTATATATGTACTTTACTTCATAATATCCTTTTCTTCAATACAAATCCATAAAATTTGAGAGGTAAATGATTTGAGCCCTTATTGTGGTTTAAAAGAAAACATAACATAAAATCATTAAAGAAAACTACGGTAAAGATTAGGATAAATTTTCGTAGTAAAAATGTATGGTAAAACTAATATTATGACCCTCAAATGAAAACACTAAGAAAAATAAAATGAAATCTCTAAGATAAATATGAAAAACAACAATAGAGATAACAGTCATCATCATTTTCATTATCATCGTCATCGTCATCATCCATTCTAACATTAAATGAATCATGGATCAATGTATTTGTACCATAATATTCAACTACGTTATCAGTATGATCATCTTGTTCAATATGACCATTCACTTGTTCTCCATTAAACATAGACGCTCCATGATCCCGATTCGGAACTTGTTCTGAAAGCACTTCCTCTGGACGATATGCTGTAGGGTGTCTTTCCTTTATAAATACATGGAAACATCAATAGATATACATTAATATAGGAAATATTAAAATAATACATACATTTACCAAAGCAAAGAATATAAAAAACTTTATAATGCTAAACCTACAAATGGACGATATTCATTCCCCCCTCGTGTGTCCAAGTTCCCTGCAATGTTTTGTGGCTATTGAGATTAATATTCTTCTCCTCTTAAATCCCCTACATTGAGTACACAGACAATAACATTTTCCATCACCCCTTCGTTTTACTGCATCCCATGGTCTAGCAAGCAATTGTCGGTTGTTTTCATTTGGATCAGGAATATTTCTATTTGACATTTTGTCACAAATTTCATGAATGAATACTATCGACAATCTTAAAAAATCAAGTTCCACGCATCACAATTTTCTCAAACAAAGGTTTGTCGAAGAATAAAAAAATCCTAGCAAACTGTCTGTTGAAGAAAAACAAATTTCCTGCAACCGCCCGTTGAAGAATAAAACAATTCCTGAAACCGTCCATCGAGGAATAAATAATTTTTGCAAACCGTCCGTTGCTTCTACAACAAACATGTCAGAATGTTTAAAACTGTTAAAATTTATAATTGCACAGTTGTCTAATATCTAACGACCTGAACATAGTTACCGTTGGAAATATGGGACAATTGTTTTTGAAATATGACATTATTTTATTAAAAAAAAACCCAAACACGTCGAAAATCCAACACCATTGTGTCGGATATGCGACGAGATATCCTTCGCATTGTCGACACACTCTTGTTGGATATCTGATGACATATCCGTCAAAAAACCTATGAACTAGTGTCGAAAATTCGACAATATAGCTGTCACATTTTTCAACGACATATCCATCGAAAAACCTATGCCTACGACGTCAGAAATTCAATGACGCTAAAATAATTCAAAAGGTTCAGTACTTTTCCTCATTGCTGTCTGACACATCTGTACGATACGTCGGATGCCATCGAATTCTATTGTCAGATTTCAGGTTCAAATCCTTTTGTGCATGGTTAGTATAAATAATATAATACATTTCGATAGTGAAATATATGAAGGTTTTGCAAGCTGGCGTTGACTTATTATCAAATCATTAAAGGAAATGCCATAACACTTGTCTTGGAGTAAGCGAGTTTTAAATGAAGGATTTTTTATTCATTATTATAGTTAGATATCATGTACTAGCTATTGAAGATATGATGGAGTTCATTTTAAGTGTATACAATAAATTCAACATATTTTTTAGGTTTTCATTTAATGTAACCCTATTTATTGATTTTGTTAGTCACTTCACATCAAAACACTTGTTCATTCTTGAACTCATCTTTATTCCAGAGGAATTTGATCTAGCAGGGTTCGATAGCTATCAATATGAAGAAAAGTAGTGGTAAAATTTGCAGGTTTGAACCGGTGAATTTGAAATGGGTTGAGGAATTTCCCCAATGTGCTAAGATGTTGATGGACGGGAGATGGTACTCTTTATTTGAAAGAGTGAGGGGTTACAATGTTGAAGTAACTAAATATTTTTCTCAAAATTATACAAGTTCATCTGTAAACATCCAAACCTTTAGCTTCGAATTAAATTAAGGATCGATTGCAGAAGCAACGTGGCTACCTATTGAATGTGAACAATGGTTTAAAAAGCACATGTCCGAAGTTGATTTAAGCATGTATTTGCTACTTGGTTATGAATATCTATATTGGAGCAAGGGTATTCATCTCAACAATGTGAATCAGGAGTGGAGGGATGTGCTTAGGATTGCACAACACTATCTAACCTATGAAGGCTGACTTTCTACTGTTTTCAGGTATCATCTAAGGTATCTTTTACATTTAAATAGACAATCTAATTTAAATTTACCCTATTACTTGTTCAAAATCGTTGAGAACATGGATAGAAGGGTAAGAAAACATCCTAATCACACAAGTCCCTTTGTTTTCCACCGTAGGATGGTTAAATTGTTGGTATTGACTGAACTAAGGAAGTAAGATCACTCCTGGAAATACTTTTTGTTCTGGTCAGGATTTGAACCGAAGACGTCTAAAACCAAAAATGATATCAAGGTATAGGTCAATAGCGAATTAGCATATATTTTAGTCACCTAGAGGAAAATCAGAGGTAAAAACAAGAAGATAGGAAAGGAAAATTGAATAGGAAATAAAGAAACCATAAAGTGAATTTAATGCAAAAGAAGACCCTATTTCAAACGCATTCAAAAAGAGTTACAGAAGAAAGTGTTCTCTAAATTACAAAATGTTGAAGAGATAAATGCTCCAGACACCCCCAGGGATGCAGAAGAGAAAGGTGATACGATTCAAGAACTTTATTCCCATACAAATTTTTTAGATACTCCTTCTCAATTTTGGTGAACTAATTGGAGATAAAGGACTGGACCCAAAAAAAAATTAAGGATGAATATGAAAGCTATTCTAGATTCTAAATTTTAGAAAGATGCAGTGACTATTGTTGAAGATTCTTTGAGTGAAGAAGATCAACAAATTGCAAATATAGAAGATACAATGGATCAAACCCTGGAATACATTGAGAAATATCTAGAGCATGTTCCAAAATTGCATGAAGAAGATAATAAAGAAAAGGGTAAACACAAGACCTATGAATTTGAAATGGGAATGTGTTCAAAGTTTCCAAATGTGGAAGAGTTAGAAGAACAAGAGAAGAACGCTCCAAGCTTGAGTATAGAAATCCTTGCACACCAAACCACCATGGAGACATTGTCAGAAGTTGAAGCCATTAAGAAATCATTACAATATTATAAAGCTCAAAATGGATAACTTAATGATTCAAACGACTAGTTAATGCTAGCAAATAGGAGGTTGAGAGGAGATCCAGAGGAAACCAATTCCAATTACCAAGTGTTAATAACATCTTCAAAGGAAGTGTTGAGAAGAAAGAAGCTTACTTAGCAATGAAATGAAGAACTCCAAGACAAAATTCAAACGATGGATGTCGAATACACTCGAATGCAGAATATGTCTCAAGCATTAGATGGGCTTACAATTTTGGCAGAGGAAACAAGGAAAATCTAATAGTTCATGTTTTGATTCAAATGAAGATCCAATTGTACTAGTCAAGCACAAGATGAATATCAAATTTTCTATAACTTCCAGGATGATTCATCATCAACATATGTCAGTTATTAATGATAAATAGGTGTAGGTGGTAGATTCTATGTTTGTTAAACTAGTTAATATGTAAATATTTGATATGATATCTCTTTCTTATTTTGATTCTATTCGATACTTAAAATTTGGATCTTAAAACTACTACTTTACACTTTTGTACGTATATAAATATGAAAAACAATAGTAGATAAGGGGTTGGGAGTTTATGTTTGGGATAAGGTCACGAGATATCATCATATCAAATCATGCATGTTTTGATATTGTTGAATATTGTAACTTCAAAGGATATTCTAAATGTATTTTACTGATGTAACCCAAGGGAGATGTTATTATTCCTTCGTCGGGGTGTAACTATTGTTATTGGTCATCATAGAGTCATGAGGTAAAGCCTCCATTGTAAGTCGGGAAATTAGTACCCTAATGAATAATATAAAAATATTGTTTGGATTCTTCCTAGGTGAAGTCGGCCGAGACAGTTTAGGGTAAAATTCAGTTGGCTCAATGTGTATAAATAGAAGTGTTGTGATTCTCATTTGAACACACATACAATGACTTGTGTAGCGCATAGGAGAGACAAAGAGTGAGAGTGTGTGTGTGTGTGTGTGTGAGAGAGAGAGAGAGGGAGGGAGAGAACGACAAGGAGGAGAATAATTGTTTTGGGGTTATATCTTATACATCTTATACAGAGGAATTTTTGCTGGGTTTTCATCCCCTTTAGGGTTTCCTAGGATAAATATTGTGTCTATATTGTGATTGTGTTTCTATCAGTGATTCTGAATTTGTTATTGTTGTGAATTTGAAATGAACACTAATGATATATATTCTAGCATATGAAATCTTAACATGGTATCAGAGCTAGCCTGAATAGGACACCTTTCACAAGGTGAAACTCCCTCTCCTCCCTCTCCGAAAGAAATTAGGATTTCTGCAAAATTTGGAATTTGGAAGATCTGCTTGCATAGAAAGTTGCACCTCTCTGGAGCACATCTATTGAGCCCAAGATCGAAGTTTTTGGGTGGTTGAATCTCTGGGAAAGCCAAAACCTAGTTTGGTCATGAACACAAATTGCAGAAAACCAGAACCAAGAATTTTGCAGAGCTGCAACCTTGCAAGAAGGATTTGAAGGGTGAAGATTTGGGATCTCCTGGTAAGGTCATATTTTTATTTTGAGAAATTTCAATTTTTAGTGGGGCCTACTGGATATGATGGCCTCAAGCACTAAGCTTGAGGTCAAATTGGAAGACATATAAAACATCCTAGCATGGAAGTAAATGATTGGTCTCATTCTCAAAGAGAATGGCCCTTAGAAGTACATCAAGGTGTTGCTGCTGCAACTACTTCCTCAATTTTTTTATATTTTAGGGACCCTCCTTTTATTTTTGATTGAAAGCTTACTTAGACTAGTTTTCTAGCTCAAGGGAGTCCATCCTACACTTGGAGGTTTTTTCCAAAAGTTGAACAAAGAAGTTTTAGCTAAGTTAAAACTCATGTTTTACTGCCGACATATCGAAGTAACTTGGCCAATTTCTTCTATGTATCAGAGGAACTCAGCCAATTTCTCCGACATATCGGAGGAACTCAGGCAGTCTCTCCGACACGGTCAGCTTAGGCAAAATAAGTTTTTCGTAAAACACTATTTTGGCACAAATCGACGAAACTCGTCGACATGGTTAGGAGCAACTCACGAGTCACCTCTGAAACGATCAAAGAGATCAGTGAATGTTGCCAATGCAGGAAGTTATCGAGTGTTTCAGGGAAACTTGATGTTTTCTGTCGATATGGTCACATCCAAAGTAAAAAATACCAATGGACTAAGCACCGACAAAACCAATCGGAGGATTTCGACGAGTTCTTGCCGACACAGTCGGAGAATACTGTTTTGTTCCCCTGAAATGGTCGTAAAAACTCACAAATCACCGTCGATAGTGTTAGCACTAATTTATCTCTGCTGAAATTAGTCTTATTTCCTTCAAAATTTTGAGTTTTCATTGGTGATTGAGTGGTTTTCAAGTTTTTCTCAATGAACAATTTATAAAAAAATTCAAGTTGGAAAGGAAAAGGGTTAGAGGTTTTGAGCAAAAAGAAAGGAATTATTATGAATTAAAAGGATTTTGCTCATTTAAAAATAAAATATAAACATTGGTTTTATATTTAAATTTGGCTTTTAGTCTAATTTTTATCTTTACCAAAGTTTATTATTTTCGAAATTAGGTTAATGAAGTTTTTATAAAAACTTGGCATAAAACATTTCAAGTTGGAAAGGAAAAGGCTTAGAAGTTTTGAGGAAAGAAAAATGAATTATTATGAATTAAAAAGATTTTGGTCATTTAAAAATAAAAATATAAACTTTGGTTTTATGTTTAAATTTGGCTTTTAGTCTAATTTTTATCTTTACCAAAATTGACTATTTTCAAAATCGGGTAAAGGAAGTTTTTATAAAATCTAAGCGAAGTTTTTATAAAAACTAACCACAAGGTCGAATTGGGTAAAGGAAGTTTTTATAAAATCTAAGCAAAAGGCCGAGGAAATTTTTATAGAAACTAACCACAAGTCCGATCATCACCAGGAGTTAATGGTCATAGGGGTCCATGCATGGACAATACAAGTCAGCAACCAAAGTTTGCACACCAATCAAAGTCCATGTGTGGCAAGCAATCCTACATCGCTTTTGTGGAGATGCTTAGCCCATATAAACAATGAAAAGGTAAGATACCCAGCACATGTGGGATATATTACCACAAAGTTTTAAATATTATGACATGGTAAATTTACAAAGGGAAGAGATGACGCGCACCATGTAGAGGAAGCACAATAAAATGAGAATTTCACTTTCGATTGTCACGAGATTTTTTATGATATTTATGCAGTTAATTCGTTAGAATTCCAGAATCTAAGAGTTCTCATGCAACTTGTAAAAGCTGCAATCAAAAGATAGCGAAAGGAGAAAGATAGCGAAAGGAGAGATACGAATATCAACCATGCCTGACCCTTAGAGTCCATGGTTTCGTGGGACAATGGCAGTATGGCATCATGCCAAATATTTTCAGAGATAGGTTGGTGGGCTAGTCCAATTGAAAATATGTATGGCTGGGAGAGCATGAGTACTGAGGATGAGCATGCAGTACAAAGCTTAGCGAAACATTATATTGATGACACAAAAACATGACGCATAAGAGAAGCTAGAAACATTTCCCCAGGGATCAAATATGGCACATGATTTGGAGCATGAGAGTGAATGCAGTGAAAAGGTATCTTCACTTGTAGATAACTTGAAATGTGGTATTTGACTGAATATATGGTATGATATTGTGTCTGTCACGCCTTGTCTACATAATTTCTGCAATGCATGCTTTCACAATGGTACAGAAGCACCAAGCTATTTAGTGGAAGATGAGAGCGCAGTGAAAAACGCTGAAATCTGATGGAAACCATAAAATAGAGACCGCAGTGGAAGCACCGTGTTTGCTGAACTCAATTCCATGGTGAAGGTTTCATTAAATGAATGGGATGATTGAATGCACTAGAGGCTGTAATGGACGACTTTGAGTTTATCCTGATTGGAAAGAAAACGGAACGTTTGCATTTTCCCTCAATGTCAATCTAATTTTTATTATGTCGGTCGTAACCATTCTCTAGAAATATCATTAAGGATATGATGAAAAACAATCCATCATTGCAGCGTTCAGATGAAGACATTATACGGCTGGATAAATATGCCCTGGTGCAATCAGATGTCATGATAATAGGCAATATTATCGCTTCTCAAAAATCTACTCTCAGTTCAAGTAGTGTAAATAATGTCGAGAGTTCAAATGAAGAGATAGGACCTCAATGTCCTCAGTGTCAAGATATTCAAGGTTCAGGTAGGCGTGTTCATTGTGAGGAGAATACTGCTCATTATCAGTGTCGATCCTGATGGGGGTTGATTCCATTAAGAACTTATATATCTGTTCCTCAAATGTGCGGAGGATGCAGAAAGATATCCTGCCGTGCTTATTGGGATTCGCAAATGGCGAAAATTCGCAGCAAAGAGAGATGGTCTCTCTGTAATTTTTCCTTTGCAGCCAAGCTCTCTCGCCATGAATACAAACTTTGAATATCTGGAGCGCCATACAACCAAGAAAAATATACAGTGGGAACATTAGTGAAGATATTGGTGTGTGTTTAAAGTCTTGTAAACATAATGGAAGATCGACCGGTACAATAAAATTACCACATCATCCAACCGCTCAGGTGAATTTCACAATAAGAACTTGCACGGAGTGATTAAATTGTCGGGCTTGCAAAATGATGTTAAACGGTAGATGAGATTGTCAGATTGACAAGTGAAACACATCAGTGGCTGAGGTCAATTTTCCACTCACAACAAGCAAGGACAAATGAAATTTCTGGAGTTGCGAAATATGGTACGAAGATCCACTCTTGGACGATTCAGATCTTATTCAAATCCCGATCAATGCTCCATATTAATTTCGCAGTGGCAAAGTATTGGCCGTTTAGAATGGAGAAAGCTCAACGGAATTTTATTCAACGGAAAAGTTTGAACCCGTGTTTGACGAACTTTGTTTTGGTAAATTGATTTACTCTAGATAGCTTATGAAGAAGTGGGGAAGCTCAGCTGTCACGTTAGCGCAAATTGTATCAAGTTTGCTTATATTCAGCGAATGGAAAATCAGTGGGAGAAGCTGAAGATGTTTATGGTTCTGTAAAAGAAAATGATGTGTATGGTTTTGGTTGTAAGTTTGAAATCAACTACGTGTAAACAGAATTGGGATGAACAATTCAAAATTAAAACTGTTAGAATATAATCAGTTAGGGATTATAATATTGTAAATAAATAAATAGGAATAGTTGGAAGCCGAAAAGGCTGGACGGAAGGTGAAACACAACCGTCACATGAATGTATAAATGAATGCTTAGCCATGAATAGAATAATCAATCGGGAGTTATACTTAACAAGTGGTATCAGAGCAGGGTTGTCTGCCATAACTCCTACTGCATTTCTGCCCATTACTGGCATTCTGCTTGCCAGTCCATTGCCAGACTGCTCCATCAGTCTGCCAGTGGCATGAGAAATCCAGTCTCTGCGTGCATGCAATACCTAACCCTAATCCTGAGTTATTCTTCTGCTGCGTTTTCATGAGGGAGTTTATAATTTGTGGGCTCTCTTCTGGTGGGCTGCGACCTGCTACACAGGTCTGCGTTGTGCTTGAGGTTGAGACTGCGCTGTGCATTCTATTGTATTTGCAAATGTATGCTTGCAGATGTATTTATGTAATATTGTATCTTGAGAGTCGTGGCCTTCAAATGTGAGCGACCTCCCTTTGCTGTACTGGAAACCCTAATTTATCCTGCGATTTGTGTATATTAGTGTGACTGCGTTGTTGAGTTTATGCGTTGAGTTAAACCCTTCTTTGCCCTAGTTTTATACGTGAAGGCACTCCTGTGAAGACCTGCGTGGAGAAGGCTCCTTCTCCATCTCTTGTACCCGTTCTCACAAATGATTTTCCTCCATGCTAACATAAAACTTTTAGCTTTCGCTTTTGTCCACATCTTCCAATAGCAGTATGGTGACACTGGACGCCTCATGATCGATAGCATCCTCAAAATCTTTTTGAAAACAAATGGCAACGATAGCTGAAGTATGTTAAACTTCATCCTCTCTTTGAAGTCTTGTTCGGTCTATTAAGACTGCAGAGGTAAAAGAAAACTTGAGCTGAAACTCTAATTGCTGCGCCGCGACCTACGAATTCCGGGCGAAGAGATTGTTTGATATATGTATTGCTGACTGATATATATACTGCCGCATCCTCCATCTACCTTTTGTGTGCTGTGACCTGCCAGGAGACTGCTGCGTTGAGAGACTGCATTGGAGACTGAATGCTGGAGCCTGCGTGAAGCGAGAGACTGCTGCGTGGAGAGATTGCAGCCTGAGAGTGAAAGCTGTGCACCTGCGTGAACCTAAACGTGGAGGCCCGTGATTTGAAGAGCTGCATGGAGATTGCGTGGAGTCTGATAATATACTGCTGATTGCGTTGATATATACTGGTGATTGTGCTGCGTGACTCCTACACAGCACAGTGCAATGTATATTTCTAGAATGCTGGAACTGCTGCGAGATGAACCCTAATTTTTTGCAGACCTGTATAAAGCTGGTGATTTGATGGGAGAAAACTGATTATTTTCAGTGTTTTTTGGTAAAGATTCCTCCTAGAATTGTTGCTGCCACCTGGAGACTGCCTGGTGTGGTGAGCATGGAAACTCTATGATATATTGTATGCTGCGTGAATGGTGAAGCTCTGAGTTGAATGGTGAAGTTGCATGAACATTTTGATCTATTTTGATATATTGTGATATTTTTGAAGTAAACCCTAATTTCTATGCATGGAGTTTAAGTGAAAAGTCTGCAAATTTTTCATTTGCATTGTTTGAAAGAGGACTGTGACTTATATGAGCTGCAAAGTCTGACTGGTGAAGAATGAATTGAAGAGACTGCGTGGGAATACGCTGAAGAGACAGCGTGAATATTGCTGAGTTTTCATGTGAATATTGTGTGAATATCAGACAGTTGCTATATAATTTGACCTAGTTTTATGCGGGAGCGTTGTAAGCAAGTGAGACCAGCTTTATAATTCGAGGTATATATTGAGTTTATATGCTGCATATATTGAGTTTACATACTGCATTGAAGAGTTGCATAATTTTTATGTATTGCCTGTGACCATTGGAAGTGCACAAAAACCCTAATTTGTGCCCTAATTCCTCTGGTGATTGATATCACTGAGTTGTGGAGCTGAGTATATTGAAATAATATATGCTGCGTGAGGTTTGGATTTATATTCCAATAATATATGCTATAGTTTTGGAGCTGAGTATATATTGAAAGTTGTTGTCCTTTTTTTGCTGGTTTCACCATTTGCATTGCTGCCTTTTGGAAGACCCTGTACTGAATTTCTTCTCCCTGTATTGCTGCAAATTGAAGCTGCGATACTATCATTGTATCACTTTAAAACCTGAAGTTGAGATTGTAAATCACCTTGGCAGAGACTGTAGACCTGCAAGGTTATTGTTTTTCTCTTTGTCATATCAAGTTTATTATTGTAAATTACACTAACAGTTGTAAAGATGCACTCTTTGGCATCTAGTATTGGTGCTGCCCTTGCCGGCAAAGACCAATCCAAAGACCCTTCCAAGGGAGATTGTGGCAAAGAGAGAGGCAGAAGAAGAAGAAATTTCAGAGGCAGAGGGGGCAGAAGAAAAAGATCAGACTTGCAGTGTAAGCGTTGTGGAAAGACTGGGCACACATAAGATCAGTGTTGGGCTTCATGGGAGTCCATCAAAGACAAGCATAACCAGAAGAAAGATGACCAAGATGCTAGTAAATCTTTTGATTCTTGTATTGTTGCACATTGTAATCTTGGATTTAATGAAATGACTTCTCTTTCATCTTATAAAGATTGTTGGCTGCTTGATACTGGTGCCACATCACACATGACATTTAGAAAAGACTGTTTTGAAGAACTGAATGAAAAAATAGATGGCATAGTTTACTTTGCAGATAAGTCAAGTATTAAACCAAAAGGAATGGGCACCATTAGACTGAAGATGCCG